>JZKD02S1613386.1:461622-497057 GCA_000966675.3 Picea glauca
AGTGAAATTAGAATCATAAAGTAAAGTATGAGGGTAAAAGTCTTCCCCCTTTGTGCTTAGAGACTCATAAGCACATGGGGACCACTTTCCAAGGTATCCAAATCTCAACATATCCAACTGACAAAGAAGCTTTCTTTCCCCTTCTTCTTCCAAGCAAATTCCCTAGAAAGTCACTATTGTCCTAGTGTCAAGGTTGTCCACTGAACTTCAAAGCACCAACTTTGATACCATGTAGAAAATCTGAGATAAAACACTTAGTTAAATCTTGATTTCAACCTCCAATATCACTATAACTGTATTGAAGTAAAATACTAGCATTCTACAACAATATATGAGAAAAAATACATTAACTAAGCAATTTTATATGAAAAACAACAACGGAATACCAATGAACAACAAGGAAATGACATACTTGAACACTAGAAATTATGGGCAATGCCACTGGAACACTTGAGAGTGTAATGCTAGATATGGTGCTCGTAGGCGAAAAGATGAGTTAGTTTTATAAGAGAACAATAGCCCAAGATGATGTTACAGATGAGTCTTGAGTGTGTATTTATACACAATTCAAGATGTAGGGTTCCCTCTCCAAGAGGGGTTATGGGCCCACATAATGACTATGTTAGTCTTAACCATCGAGTAATATAATAAATGAGTGTTGACTAGGTTGGATTTAAGCCAAATCATAGAAACAAACTAAAAATCATTCATGTGGACTCCACTAGTGCGTGCTCCTACAAGTAATAATAACTGCCCCATATGGGCCAGAGACCCCAAAGGCCACAATAGAAGAGGGTTCACTAGGGTGCACCTTTCCATGCATGGAAAAATCAGCTCTTGTGTGTAAATACTATGTTTTTAACCATCATAAGTGGGGTAGACTTCTCTAGATGAATATGTGGTGTGCATATGATGAAATAATCATGTGGTGGCCCCCTCACATGGTGTACATTCCTCCAAGGTTTTAGGATGATGCTAAAAATTGAATTGCACTCTCAATATACCAAAGTGTTTGGAATTTATTGAAAACTAGATCCCATCTTCACCACTAGAAGGGGGACCCATAGCACCTAGTATTTTTATATAAAAAGATCAAATGTAAGAGTTCTTTGATGGCCACAAAATTGGCATCGATGCCGTTTTCCATAGAGGGTATCTAAAATAGGGATGGTTAATCCGAAAAAGAAAAAGCCAAAAAATGCATAAAGCACATTTTCTCTGATAGTCACCAAAATTGGCATGCACACTATTCTCCATAATGGGCATCTAAAAAGGTATGATTGGTTTGAGAAGGACGAAAAGCAAACAATTTTCACTTTCTATGATTGTAACCAAAAATAAACCTTAAGCACATCTTCGAAATGGATGAATATGTGATCAATTTTTGAGAATATGGAATTTCGAAAAATAGAAATCTACCCAAAAAGGCAAGTTTTGAAACATTGAAATGACCCTTTAGGAGTTTTTGACTTCGCATGATTACATCAAGTGCTATAACTGAAAAAGGAAAACATTTTGAACCTATGCTACTTGTAACCTATCGAATATGTAAACCAATCCAATCATGTATCTAAAGTTGTGTAATCTTATGCTTTGAATGTATGCTTTGTGTTATCGCACAAATTGTAGGTTGGGCAAAGCCCGACCCAAGGCACAAGAGTGACAATTACGGGAGTACCTACCCACTGTCACCTTATATAAACAATCCCCTCGCTTTAGTGATTATAAATCACCACAAGGGGGGAATCTCGGTGACCCTAGGGGGATTGAGATGGAAAGTGAGAAGATGATGGTGAAAACCCCTATAAGTCAAACTTGGATGTGAGGAAACAGATTGGAAGAGAGTCTTGTTGATGAAGGATGGTTGCCAAAGTATTATGTACTTGCAAGACAATATTAAACTTGCCCGGAACAAGACACAAGATAGATACACAAGCCTCAAACCAAAGGGGAATAAGCAAGAAATCTTGCTGTCCCAAAATTGCAGCAGAACTGAGATATGTATATCAGCAATGCAAGATGTCAATAGTTGCAAAATTTACCATGCAAAACACCAAATAATGATTGGGCAATCAAGTACTAAACATGTAGGTAATATCCTAATACTTACACACAAGTTTTGATGGTGAAAGAGGGATGCAAAATGATGTCACCATCAATATATTAGGGAAGCCTTGTGGCTGTAGCAAAATTTTGCTACAACAATAAGTTCTAGTGACTGAAATTCACAAGAAAAGCACGCGAATGAAAGCCCTTGACAAGAAGAATGATTAACACTATTTACTTGCAATTTTCAATGGTAGAAAAAGTGACAAAGATGATTAACAACAATAATTTTAAAGCTGCATCCCTAATGGCTGTAGCTTTAAATTATAACAACAATACAGATCACTTGGCTAAGCTAGATGCCCTAGTGGCCCAAACAAGCTTATAACATGTAGAATTGATTCAAACTTGAACAAATGCAATATCTCAAAAATTCATGTTTATCAATGCAATGATTTTATTTCTCCAATGCAAATTAGACTAGTGCCTTTATCAATTGGGCTATGGAGTCTCTTTTTGTAAGAGCTAGTTGTTTTACCTCCCTAGGGGTGTAAGCCTTTTTACTCCATCGGGAAAACAAACTAGCAAGGTAAATCTAGGAGGGTGTAAGCCCTTTTACTCTAGCAACCTTGTTAAGTGGCTTTTCCAAAGCAAATAAAGGACCTCGGTGGAGGGTGTATGCCTTTATATTCCTCCAAGGTTTTTGAACATTAACAACCATGAAACAAGAATAAATACTAGCAATATGCAGAAAATTCCTTACCAATTCCACTAGATAGCAAGACAAAACTTGTTTTTACCAAGTATCTTCCATCATAAAGAAAAGAGAAGCGTCCAAGAGAGATATCACATGACTTCTTCCACACGAGACAAGTACTAGTATCCAAATAGCAAGAGAGAGAAAGAGACATGCGATTTTCCCAAGAGGGATGAAAATTTCAGCCAAAACATATGTAATTCTCAATTGTTATGATATGATTAAATGAAATTTCATGACCTTTATTTATACAAGGTCTCCCTAACCAATTTGTCCACTTAACTAAGGGTAAAACACAAATTAGGGAGGCCGACCTCCTAATTTGCAGCCTTTACAAAATATAATTTGAATTTACAAAATAAGTAAGCCCTAAAAGATGATGTCATCCCTCCTAGGGGTGATGTTTAGGCATAATAAGTAATTCGTTGAGCAAGTTGAGGAAGTCGTTGGGCCTCCAAAGGCCTAATCTTCATGGTGCAAGGGTCTTTCTTTGTCATAAATGCCAAATCATCATCAACTGATCAACACCATCAAACCCTAGCCCCCAAGTGAGATGCCATGCCCTAGAAAGTGACGTTTTGAGCCTCCAGGGTCAAACGTTAGAAAAAAGGGGGGTAGCATGAAAAATATTTCCCACACATGCACTACATTGGTTGGCACGTCCAATTAGTTATTTATTTTACAGGTCTCTCAATTTCTTGCAAGAAACATTTCATTGTTCTCGGGATCCTTGGGCAAGCATCTGGAAGGTTTATGATTGGATGTTATCTTTTTCCAGCTACAAGCCTATGGGCCTTCAACCCCTTCTTCCCATGAAATGAGGTACATGCCCTTCTTGGGTCAATAAGCCTAATGATCTAAAAGATGGGGACATGGAAGAGAAGAAGTAATGGAAAGTGGTAAGTATGAGTGGGAAGTTGGAACAATAAAACAACCCTTCAAGGAATACCTTTGGTTGCAACCCTTTCCCCAAGGGTGGCCACTTACTAGGAAACCATGACACTCACCAAGGTGAAATAATGAAAAAACATAATTTCCAAGCAAAACGTTCCATAATCAAGACAAGTTTTAATGCAACATATTCAAAATCCCCAAGTATTAAAGTGACACTTACCATGATACCTGACTTGTTATCTCATGGAGCAAGATCCACTGTCTTCCGGAAGAAAGCTAGTGTGGTGAATGCCATCATGAAAAATGGAGAAGTATGGTGGTGATGTGGGGATCCATCTGTGTAAGTGGATAGTATCTGTCAATCCATCCCTCGGTACTCCATGTATGCAACCTTAGGGCCTCGAGACATCATCTCCTTAGTTATCCCTAAGAATGGGGGATACCACTCTGGAACTACATACAAGAACGATTAAATCCTCAACTTTGATTGACAAAGCTCTACAACTGTGTCAATTATGTTACAACCATGTCAAATTATGATTGTACTTACGGATTGTGTATGTCAAATGATGAAGATGGAACTTGGAATAGTCCCTCCTGATCCTAAATGTATTCACAAACATGTTGGAGCTTAATACTAGGGTTTGTGAGGAAAAATTGAAAATTGAAAAAATCCACGAAGAATGATAAAAAAAGTTTCGATCAAAGAAGGCCCATGTGTGTGATTCCTAACATGTACAATCTTCCTAGATCTATTAAATGGAAGTTGTACATGTCTAAACTACAAAAACCTAGAATTTGCAACCAACGGACATCGATGACACAAACTTGGGAATAAGTCAATGACTCAAATCACAACCCTTGAAACATTATGACCCAAAGGAATGTTAGCTTTCGGGGTTACTTCGAAAATTTTAACACCATGTTTGAGGGTGATTTATGAGATTTGGGCTACATAGTGCATGATTAGACTCTAGATGGTCCATGTTTGATTTGGACATTGGAGATGGCTTATTTAGTGATTTCTTAACTTCAGTTGTGTTCTTGCATGATGTTCTTCCTTAGAGCATTGAAGATAATCAGATAATTTGTTGACACTCTACATATTGGCCACATGGATGAGGTTGCTTTCTTGGAGAATTCCTTGCATTGGAGGAGGAAAATTTGTCATTTTGGAGTAGTTCATTGAGCCCTAGATAACATGGGGTTGCTTAGATGCTTGAAAGGAGGCATGGAGTTGACTTGAGGACATGTGGGCATAGTGGAGCACAAGGGTAAGGAGCAGTGGAGTCCTTGGAGGCTTGGAGGAAGAACATTGGAAACATCTAATGGAGTTCCCTTGCATTGGATTCTTGCTTGTGTATGACATCACCTTGGAGCAAACATGTGAAACCTTAAAGTGTAGTGGTCCAGATGTATGAGCCTACTTGTGGCTTTTTAGGTTGCTTGTAAGCCTTTAGGCCCACGTACGTATTGTTGGCCTCCCTTACTTGTCATATATATAGATGAAGGAGAGGGTCCTTTCATCGTTCTCATCTTTGTTCACAATCTTGTGTCAGAGATGTGAGTAAGAGGAGTGCGTGCACTAGTGATCCTCTCTATTGTGCATATTCATTGTCCTTTATCTCTCTTGTATTCAACTTACTAGGGTTTCTTGGGCCTCTCGAAACATCTTTTAGGTTAGGGTTTCATTCCATAGAGACTTGGAGATTATGGTTTAGAGATAAAACCCTATGTTGTACTTGTTGAAGGGAAGAAGAGGCGATGTCTTGCCTTGCAGGACATGCTTGTGTGAATCTTGTTGGAGCTCCTTAATGTGAGCTAGGGTTTTCATTAGTTTCCTTAGCTAGGGTTTTCGAGAGCTAGAGGATTGTACTAGCCTTGGAATAAGGCTATACTATATACATGAACTTCATCTTTCTGCATATATATGAAGTTTTCAACCATCCCAAAATTTTTCTATTGCAGATTTGATATTGAACCATCTATTTCTTCATGTTTTGGTAATTTCCGACACATTTATATCTTGTTGATTTGACATAAGTTAAGACTGAAAATGTTAAGTGATTTAACAGTAATAAATGAAGAAGATATGGAATAATTGTTGTTGTATTTACAACTATTCTAAGTGAATTTCAGATCCGGTTTACGTATGGTAAGAGTTTCCTCGAGGGCTGAAACTTGTTGGCACACTTTGATATTTTTTCTCTTGGATTGTCTAGTATATTGGGGTTGTTAGGAGGTGAAATATTGTCCACTATTGTTGTTGTTTTATATATATTTGATAACATTACTAAGGCTGAAAATTCATAGGGTTAAGATCCTGGAAACCCATAGGAAAGAGTTGAAATTTTTGTTTTGCATTAAAAGTCAAAGATAGTGGAATTTCTACAAGAAACTTAACTTGACCTAACCGACTTTCACCCAACTCATGCCACACCTTCTGAATTTGAGGATTGAAATATGTTACATATAAAGAATGAGATTGTTCCTAAGTAAACTTTAACTCAATGAATAGAGTCAATATCTAACTCAACATGACCATAAACATGACTCGACTCCAAATTTTTTCCTTTCGTTCTTAGACCCGAGTCTTCATGTTAAGGGGTAAGAAGGTTTAAGAAATATGATCAGACCACTAATAAAATTTCAAATCATTGTTCTAACATCAAGAAGGCCAGAGAACATTCTTCCAAAGTCTTTTGTGCCTTTGTGGACTTTTTGAAGGATTTTGGTTAGTTTTCAAGGGAGTCCTTGTTTTAGAGGCTTCACATCATTAGCATCTCCAATTCTCTCATCACGCCTATCACAAGGAATACGAGACTGTCATTGGTAGGCTTTGCACTTATCATGCCTTTTCTAACTTCACTAGGAGCGTAATTAGGGTTGAGTAGGGTTTCCTCCTCTCTTTGACCTCGTTTGGGGCGTAGATTGATGAGCTTAAGACTCATCTTGGGGAACACATGCATTCAAATGATGTATATTGGAGTCATTTTTGCACGAACACATCCAACTAGGGGATGGTTGTCTTCTCCACTGTGTTGGGATCTCTCGACTCCTCTTAGTTGAAGATGTGGTTCTTTTGGCCGCTATTCCTGAAGGTTTACATATATAGTTGGATGCTCTTTTGAGATTTTGGGCCTTCAATAGTTGACAATCAACGTTGGGAAATCCAAGGTTATGATCTTCAATTTCTTGAAGAAGAAGAACCTCTCGGATTATTAGTTCTACTTTAGGGGGTTGGAGGTTGATATTACCATGGCATATACATATCTAGGGGTTGAGTTTTCAAGGCCTAGGTTTGGATTGAGGCATGCTCCCTAACCTAGGATTAATAAGCAATAACTATCCATTGTACTTCCAGAGAGACAATTTTTCTTGTACAATTTCTAGGACATCTTGTCCATGTTGGACATCATGGACTCCATCATCTTAGACCTATAGTTTTGTATGGTTTGTAGATCTAGAGGCCTAACTTGCTTGAATTGGAATGAATGTGGGCCAAGAGGATGGTACCCCAGTCTTCTCCATATCGAGGTTGTTCGAGTGGGAGATTGAAGTGTCGAAAGACTTCAAGTGGGAAGCGTTTTTTAAATAATAAGTTATTTTAATTGATACACATTTAAGAAAGAACACATAATTACAAATCAAATGCAAAAAAATGAAAATCAAGATTTTTGTAGTATATTTGTGATAATCATTAAAACATCCACCAATTAGTACACAAATAACACCAACCTTCTAGTATTTATAATTTATAACATTGTCATCAAATGATCAACCATAACATACTCCTTTAGTTTTCAATATATAATATTTGTCATCAACAAACTGTAACAGATAACATCAGCGATGAAATGAAATGGGGTATCATGACCAAAAAATTGTAATACATAGTGAAAAGTTCAAACTTCAGTCTTAAATTGTCATATAATGTTTACAAAATAGACCATAATAGAAATTCAAAACAACTGATTCTAAGTTTTAGAATCTAGATCCTAAACTAGAAAAGAGAAATAATTCTACTATCTACTAAGATTTTGTCTTGCTAGTGAGAAGTTATTAGGTATAGGGGATTCAAAATTGGTGATCATGTTTCTTACCTCCTAGACCAAAATTCAAAGATATTAAAGTCCTTGAATGGAGTGCAACCCTATAGGCCCTTAGGAAGGTTGTCCATTGTCACTAAAACAACTCGTTCTCTTGCTTTAGGCTACCACATTCCTAACACATGGGGAGAAACCCTATTTTTTTTTATGGTATTCTATAAAATAAAGTAAGAAAACCCTCTTATTAAACGAATAAACAAGAATACATCATATCTTCAAATATAATTTTATCAAAAGATCAAGAGTTCCATAATGTGCCATACCAAATAACATTCCTTGGCTAAAAAAACTTTCAAACATGGAGTGAACAACCCTAGCCAGAAAATTACATGGGCAAACTCCTTGAGTTTTTCAAGGTTACATCAAAAGTTATGGAGGATTTCCCCTTAATCTTGACATCCTTTTATTGGAACAACACTGCCCTTCTTCAGAGATTATTTCAGTAGCAAAAGAAATGGCAATCCTTGCAAAAACCCTGGTCATCCATGAAATAGAGAAAGAGATGGAAAACCTCACATTGAATTTTTCCCTTAACTTCTTTCTCCCAAAATATCTTCAACTAAGATTGGAGGGGAACATCCACAACTACAACATTTCCTTTAGTAACTGAATCTTCTCCTCTATCTATATCCTTCAAATCAAGCCCTTCTTTTTAGAAGGCCATCGATTCCTCCTTGAGTTTTCCTTTTGAGTGAACAAAATAGGTTCATATTGCCACTTTTCATCTTTCATAAAATAATATTTCTTTTTGGACTGCTCTTCTTCACAGATTATTTCAATGGAAATCCTTACAAAAACCATACTCATCCATGAAATAGAAAAAGGGAGATGGAAAACCTTATAGTGAACTGGTCCCTTAACTTCTTCCTCCAAAAATGTCTTAAACTAAGTTTGGAGGGGAACTCCCACAACTCCAACCATGCCTTTAGTAAATGAATCTTCTCCTGTATTTATATCCTTTGAATCAAGCCCTAATCTATAAAATAATATTTCTTTTTAGAAGGTCCTAGAATTCCTCTTAAGTTTTCCTTTCGAGTGAATAAAATAGGTCCATATTGCCAAATGTCATCTTTCTATTTCATGAGATCCTTTTAAACCATGCATTTATTAATCATTTGAGGGTTTGGGCATGCCATCAATGCCACATGGCATCTCATGCAAAGCGTTTTCCTCCAAATATGTAGAAATTTGCACTAACAAAGTTTTCTTACCCCAAATCCCTTCTTAGAGGTAAAACATACACCCAAATATGTAGAAAAGGCCTCGAAGAATGTGTCTTTACCCATAAATACCTCAAAAGGTGAAATATGTCTCCAAATATGTGAAAATGGATTAAATAATGTGTTCTTACCCCCAAAAGTTCTTTTCAAAAGAGAAGCGTGCCTCCAAATACATCAAAGATCCTCCATTATGGTTATTTCTCACCCCTTCTTACCTTAAACATGGTGTAAGAATCTCCTTGAAAATGGTGTTGAACATGGTGTAATCGTCTCCTTGAAACTGGTGTTCAACATGGTGTAACAATCTCCTTGAAAATGACGTTCAACCTCACATGGGGCTTTGGCCAATCTCAAGAGAAACTTGGTGACATGTGGCACCTTTCTAAGAAGAGTGTTCCTCCTTTTATGTTCATTATCCCTTTTTCTTACCACATGTCATGCTCTAGGCCTCCAATGTGTGAAATGTGCCCAAATGGACCCTGATGGTGAGATATGCCTTCAAAAAATCCTCCATCATGCCAACAATACTTTTACTCTTTTGTTTTTTCCATTTGGATGATGAATAGAACAAGGTGTACATATTCCAAGTGTCTCCCACAACCTGAAACTACCATGAGACTCCAAGGGTCTTTTCTTGTTCTCTATGAAAGGAAAGCTCATGAAACTGTGAGATAACTTTTTAATTTTTAGAGGGTAACGACTAGTTCCATCTGGTGATTGCACTCCCTTGTTGGGTGCAAGAGAACTCCAGAATCGTTGTTGTATCTGGAAGGTGAATCAAAGGGATAGTTTTATATGATGGGATGGATTGAAAAGTTTACATCCTCACTGCATGCTACAAAATGTCTTCAATCCTAATTGTTGGGTGCAGGCTTATTTTGAGAAGGAAGGATATTTTGGGCACATGCATACTTGTGGAGAAAAGGTCTATTTTGGGAAAGACCTAATTTTGGAAAGAAGACCTAATTTTGGTGCACACACAATATATGGCAAGAAAGAAACATGCAAAAAAAGAAGGAAAACAACATGCAAGAAGAAAAACAACGTGGTGCGCATGCAGACAAGCCCAACCATGATAGGGTTAGGGTTTTTGATAAAGATTGTAACGACTATAAGCCTGCAAAATAGTATAAATAATAACCTAGGAGGTCTAGGTTAGAGGTTCGAGGAATTGATAATGGTTACTATGATGGTAATAAGGTGGTAGAAGAGTCAAGTTGCAAGATACCAGATATAATAAATATGCAAAACATAAATAAAATGCTAGAAATGGCAGAATAACAGTAATATATCCAACATAATCTCCACAATAACACATAAATGATATAAGAACAACAACAGAAATAACACTTTGATTCAGAAAGCAATGTTCACTGGCCTCTTTGAGGGGGCAACCTCCAATCGAGCATCGCTCTGTTACAATAATCTTCAAGCTAGGGTTTTCATACCCTGGACCCTTATTTATACTAAATATGTCTATCAAGAGAAGTATCTAGAGGAAGATCCTTCTAGAAGAGGAAGCTTCTATTAGGTCTTCTTACATTTGCCTTATTCTATTTTATTGAAAGACCTTATTAATATTGACCTTTATTACATCCAAATATATTAATCTACCTATGTGTGGGTTAGGACCCTAACACAAGTAAGCTAGATTTGGAGGGTTAGGTCACATGCTGAGGATCTTGGTGTGATCTAGCCCACCTTGCAAAGGTTCCTTAATCTTATCATGATTGTATGATTGAAGATGTAATGTGCACAATGCCATATTTTGCAGCAGACTAAATAAAGAGCAGAGAATCCAAATCTTTGTGGACGTAGCCCAGGAGGGGGTGAATCAAGGTAAAACCTGTGTTCTATGTGATGTTTTATTGAATGTTTAGTTTCTGTTAATGATCAATTTATGAGTGAATGAATAACTAGATGTATTAGCATGCATGCATGAGGCTAAAGGTGAATGAATCCTAGGAATACCTGAATCACTAACAACTTTAATGCATAAACAAAAGCAAGAATATACTCCTAGATCCCCACTCATTCCTAGACTGCAAGCACTTGAGCATTGTAGTCACCCATAAATCTATATCGGGTGAGACTGCGCTATGTGCTTCGCACAATGTTTCCTTTTGGTTTACCATGAGGGTCGATAGTTTTAAAGGCTTTTGTTGGAAACTTGTTCAGATCTGAACCTAGGTCAGACCAAGAAGTGAAAGGAAGATCTAAGACAACAAATGTTTCTGTTGTCGGCTGGATTGAGTGGACGATATCTGTGGAAGAAACGCAGGGAGAATGAAATTATAGAAGGGGATGTTTAGGTCATGGAATCCAACGAAGGAAGAGATTGAAAGATGGTTGAAAACAAAGGAAACTTGAGTTTGCAGCGAAGGATAACCGAAATCCTAAGTTAACACCGCACAAATATCTTGACAAATACGTGTTTACGATTTACATGAGATATTTTTCTGTGATTTCCTACATTTGTTGCAGGAGTTGTTATTCAGGTTAAAAGACAACCACCCAACAAATCGAACGAGACAACTGGAGTGGAATCCCGTGGAGATCGCGCAGTTACAACAAGTTAATAACAAATTTATGCGCGCAATATATTTATGGTTAGACAATATTGTTGTAGGGTTTATGAATGAATTTGTAGTAGATACCACGAAGTCCTACAATGCAGCAGAGCAAGACATTCTAAAAGGACCCAAAGGTAGGTATATCAGATCACTGTATACTTCAATCAAGATTTTATTCTATAACAACGATGTGATAACCATGGAATCATTCAACTAAACTTCCCTGCGTGCATGGGGGATGGGGGGAAGCACTGGCAGGAGGATGAGAAAGGGAGGAAGAGATGGATAAGGGAAAGAAGGGGGCCATGGACTCAATCATGATGGAGGAAGATTAGATAAAGAAGATAATGGAAAAAAATGGAAAGACACATAGTGGAGTACCCTACCAATATAAGATGAATAACAAGAAGAGATCCATAGTTGATAGAGAGGGCTTGGAAAGCGATGAGGAAGAGGTAGAGGATCTTCGGGCTGTGGAGCAGATTGAGGAAATCCTGTGCGCAACATATGAAAGGAAAATAGGAGGTCCAAAGGCAGGAACAGAAGGAAAAAATCCAATCCAGATCATTGTAAGTGTGGAACTTACAACCCCATGTGCTACTAACACACCAGAAAGAGCACTTGCATTTAGACAACTGAATTTTAGTGGAAGAAAGACAACAAGAAACACACCCAAGGAAGGAGCAACAACTGAAGGATCTATTTCGGGGAGTGACAGTCAAATATCTACACCGCATGGAGGTAGTAGTTCAACACAATTCAAAATGCCAGGACATGATCCCATGATCAGGTTACCAAAATTTCGGGGAGAGGCATCAGAGGACCCAGGAATACACTTATTTATCTATGAGAAGATCTGGGAAGCAAATCACATCACAAATGAGGATACAAAACTTGCGTAGTTATCTATCGCGCTAAGAGATTGTGCACTAGACTGGTACATGAGTCTAGATGTAAACAATCCACCAAGAGTAACAAGGACTATTACAGACGTGAAAAAACTAATGATAAATGAATTTCAGAAGCCTAGCTCAGAAGACCAGTATATGAATGAAATGATTGAAATCAGGAAAAAACTAGGTGAGTCTGTTTGGGATATTGATCAGAGGTTTAAACGTTTGAAGGGTAAGTTGAAGTATGCAATTACTGACATGCAACATAGGCACTTATTTTTGAACTCACTGTTACCACACTTAAAGTACCCATTAAGACAACAAAAGTTCCAAACTCAAGCAGAGGCTCTGCAGGAAGCCTTACAACTGGAAGAAAACCAATATGAGAAGACAAATCCAACAATAGAGGAGATGGAGGAGGATATGAAGAACCTAACATTTCAACGGAACCCGAATAAGGGCAAAGAGAAAAGAGAAGTTGTTTGGTGTACCACATGCAGGAAAGGACACCATAAGAATGAATGTACAACTTCTGCGCAGTATATGAAAACATG
This sequence comes from Picea glauca, assembly GCA_000966675.3. Lineage (NCBI taxonomy): Eukaryota > Viridiplantae > Streptophyta > Pinopsida > Pinales > Pinaceae > Picea > Picea glauca. The sequence continues at coordinate 474,669 of JZKD02S1613386.1, forward strand.
AATACCAAATGATCCATATCATTGTCTAATGATGCAGAGGTATAAGACAGTAACCAAAAGTTCATATTGCAATTTTTGCAAGTCAGTGGGTCATGATGATACAGATTGTAGGACGATGGAGCTGATGAGAGAAAGAACTTTGGATACGTATAGGGTGCAAGCAGAAATGATGACAGGACAAGATGCACCTCAGTTCAACTAGGTACAACCACCATACAACAATGCACAACAAAAATATAACAATGTGCAGTCACAATACAACAATGCGCAACCACAATATAACCCCGTGCAATATAACCAGGTACCTTAGTACAACGCACCGCGAGGAGATTAAGGTGGATATAGAGGCAGAGGATGAAATAGAGGAGGATTTGGATGATGCAAAGGTCCAGTAGTGTGCCACAACTTCCAACATCCAGGACATTATACAAGGGAATGTCCACTTCCACCAGCGACATGTATGTACTGTCACACAACAGAGCATGATACAAAATATTGTCCAACAATTTTGGGAAAGATCCAAGAAAAAGGTAATTAGAACAACCAAAATGTCTAGTGGAGTTTTGCAGAAGCCAAGGATGATGACAAAAACATCAATACAGTCACTCGAGGAGGAGCCAAGACATGAACTGATGTAGTAAAAAAAGATCTAGCGCAACACCAATGGGTTAAGGAGAATAATGATCTATAGAAACAATTTGATGCACGAAAAGAAAATGAAACATTCAAGGAGGCCAGACAAGAGTTTCTCAAGAAGAATGTTGTGTCCACATCAGCGGCGTAACACACTCAGAACTTACCAATGTACGAAATGCCCTCGTCAATGGACCATACCAGTGACACACAACCTTTAGAGCAAGTAAGTAACATACAAACTATTCTACAATCTTGTGTTAAGTTATTGAAGGATCCATCATCTGTTAAGATCTTACAATTTTTGCTAGAAAGATGTAACACAGAGGTAGAAGGGAGATTAGATAAGAAAACAATCAATCATCTTCATACAAGAAGGACAGGCAGGGAATTTAGACTAAATGCTAACATTGGGGATTTTAATATGGGTGATATCATACTGGACTTAGGCTCTTAAGTAAATGTCTTACCTAAGAAGACTTGACAGTGTATGGGAGAACCCACACTAGGATATTCACCCGTCCAGTTGAAATTAGCGAATCAACACAAAATTTTACCAATTGGAAGGCTTAAAGGTGTGACAATAGATTTGGATGGAGTGCGCACTGTGGCAGATTTTGAAGTAATAGAGATAGTAGATGGCACAACACGTTACCCACCATTGTTTGGATTGGGTTGAGCATTTGATAACCAAGACATAATCAACTTGAAGACAAGGAAAATGATGTTTGAATAATGTGAATATAGAGTCATTGCACCATTAGATCTTTCAAAAGGAGAGATGTTTGTAGAACCCACTTGTTTGGATCTAGAAGAAATAAACCAGTTGTACATAACCACGGCGCAAGAAGAGGATTATGTTAACCCAAGTGCGGATGGAGTACTCAGCTGGAGAAGCATTACATCATGTGATTCTGACTCAGATACATGTTTGTAGAATTGGAAACAACGATTACATGAAGTTTCCACAAGAAAGTGCGCAAGAATAGACTGCGCATTAAGATGGGTGGGTATAGAGATAAGAGAACCTCCCAAATTTCACGGGGTAAATAAATTAGAGGAATTTCTGACAAAGTACAAATATGACTTATTAGAAAATCATAGGCTCTTATCCCTAGATATTGCACTCAAGTCAATACCTGAAAGATGGTGGGGTGCACACAAAGAAACAATTTAGGACTGTTATCAATGTAAACGATTATTGTGCATTAAAGTGGACAGGATTACAACAAAATTTTGTGGTAACCTTTTCATTTGAACATGAGAACCCCAACATGGATTCAACACTGAAGATGATACAGGGAATGATATTTACTGATGAATCGAAAGTTGAAATAATGAAAGAATATCAACAACAAAACAACAGACAGTCAAAGAACTACTTTCATGCTATCATGTACAAGAAGAAGAACAAGATGAAGGTGATCCACGCCATATTCATATTACATAAATTGAAGGATAAAGAGAGGTGGAATGTCCCTTTCTGGAGTCATGAGTATTTGTTTCACAAATCAAAGTTAAGAAAGTCAACATTGGGACAAATGGCAATTCTAAAATGGCAAGTATTGGAGACTATTGGGATGAACAAACAGTAGAAAGAATAACATATTTACTGCCCGAATATAGTGACCTATTCCCAATGACCTTTACAGAGATGAAAGGCATAGAAGGGGAGCTAGGAGAAATGAAAATACCTCTCAAACCTGAGGCAAGACCTGTTAGAAAAAGACCTTAGAGACTGAATCAAGTATATAAGTAGAAAGTGAAAGCAGAAATTGACAGAATGTTGGAAGCTGGTATCATAAAACCTGTAGAGGAATCTGGATGGATAAGTCCTATGGTAGCCCAAGAAAAGAAACAAGGGGAGATAAGGATTTGTGTAGATATAAGGAAACTTAATGATGCTTGCTTACATGACCCTTTCCCTACCCCTTTTATAGATTAGGTCTTAGAGAACGTGGGAGGCCAGGAAGCATATTCATTTACAGATGGATTATCAGGTTACCACCATATCAAAATAGCTCCAGAGGAGAGGTATAAGACTACTTTTGCTACATAATGGGGATCCTACCAATATACAATCATGCCATTTGGGCTGAAGAATGCGCTGACCATATTTTCAAGGGTAGTGATAGTTGTTTTTAAGGAATTCATACAACAGTTTCTAGAAGTATATCTGGATGACTCGACTATATGTAGTCTGTTAAAAGATCATGTAGAAATGTTAAGACTAATGTTGGAAAGATGTAGGCAATGTCAGATCTCATTGAACATCAAGAAATGCATTTTTGGGACACCTTTTGGAATATTGTTGGGACATGTTGTGTGTAAAAAAGGTTTACTAGTGGATCTTGTTAAGATTGCATTCATTGTGAATTTACCACCACCAAAATCAGTGCGCTAGTTGAGAGCAACACTGGGACATACATACTATTACGGGAAATTTATAAAGAGGTATGCGCAGATTACTGCACCAATGGAAAAACTGTTAAGGAAGGAAACCATATTTCAGTGGAATGAGGGCTGTCAACAAGGATTGGACACCTTAAAAGAAAAAATGGTCACAACACCTATCTTAGTATTCCCAGATTGGGAAACGACATTTCATGTGCATATAGATTCATTATCCATAACACTTGGAGCAATTCTGGCATAGCCAGGAGTAGAGGACTTAGACCATCCTATAGCCTTTGCAAGCAGAAAATTGTCAGAAGAAGAGAAGAGTTACAACACCATAGAAAGAGAAGGCCTAGCCATGGTATATGCACTTAAAAAGTTCAGGCACTACTTACTGGGTAAACATTTTAAAATGTTCACAGACCATTCTTCCCTCAAATATCTAGTCAACAAGGTAGTGTTGGGGGGGGAGTATCTGTAGATGGCTATTGTTATTTCAAGAATTTGATTTCGAATTGATAGTCAAACCAGGGAAGCTAAACGCAGGACTTGATCACCTGTCAAGGGTAACTAATCGAGAAGAACCTACTAACTTGGAAGAAAACTTCCCTAATGCGCAACTATTTTCAGTACAGGTCGTTGATGAATACTTTGTTGATATTATTGAATACTTAAGTACATGGATTGTGCCATAGCAGTTTAACATTGCGCAGAAGAAAAATCTAGTAGTCAGAGTTGCAGACTATCAACTTATTGCAGTAAATTTATACAAGATGGGCGTAGATAACATTTTGAGAAGGTGTGTGTTGGAACATGAAAGACCCATAATTTTTACAGGAGCTCATGAAGGAATAGTTGGAGGACACTATGTAGGCAAAGCTACCGCGCTGAAGGTATCACACACATGATTATGGTGGCCACCAATTCATAAATATGTCAAGGAATATTGCTAGAAATGTGATGTCTATCAGAGGGTTGGCAAACCCAATAGAAGGGATGAGATGCCTCTAAGACCACAAGTGACTCTACAAGTATTTGAAAAATGGGCAATAGACTTTTTTGGACCAATCAATCCACGAAAAAAAAGATCAAGAGCTAGATATATCATTACTACGACTGAATACTTGACAAGATGGACAGAAGCAACACCAGTCAAATATTGTAGCGCAAAGACAACAACCCATTTCTTGTTTGAGTGATCACTAGATTTGGATGTCCAAGGATTTTGATGAGTGACCAAGGCACTCATTTTATTAATAATACCATTAGGGATATGACTGAGGAGTTTTAGGTCTATCACCATAAGAGTATACCATACCACCCTCAGGAAAATGGAACAATAAAAGCTTTCAATAAAATATTGGAAAATTCTCTGACTAAAATCTGCAATGTCAACAGAGATGATTGAGACTTGAAAATACTAGCATTACTGTGGGCATATAGGGCCACATGTAAGAAGTTGACATGATAGATACCATTCAGATTGGTGTATGGGTAGGAAGCAATGGTGCCATTAGAATTTTTGGTACCCAGTCTGCACATAGCAATAATTACCAACATGACAGAAAGAGATGCAGTAAAGGAAAGGTTAAGTCAACTAATGGAAATGGAAGAGGAAGATTTTTAAGGAGGGAGACCTAGTCCTAATAGACATATTAAGAACAAGATTTTTAAGGAGGGAGACCTAGTCCTACTCTATGCCAGTAAATTCTTTCAAAATCCAGGTAAGTTTAGAATGCATTGGCTAGGACCATATGAAGTAAACACTGTCACAGATGGAGGATCTGTACAACTACAAGATTTGGGAGGAACATAACTGAAAGGGATGATCAATGGTAGTCGTCTGAAACTGTACAGGGACATTTGACCTAATAACCTTTAAAAGTTACAATGCAGTGGGAAAGGCATGTATATAATGTATTATAGTAGAGATTAGAACAAAAATATGATAAAAAGAAATAAAAGGGAGAAAAAAAAGAATACAAAAATAGAAAAAGGAAGAAAAAAACAAAAAGACGTAGAAGTTAACTACACCACAAGGAGCGGAAAAAGTCGCGCACAACAATTACTGCGACGATATTGGAAGACAACGTGCAGGAACAATTACAGTCAATGAAAATGCACACAAAAAGTGAGAAACTGACATGAACGAGTCTATAAAAGGCGGAAAGAACACGTTTATTCCATACTTAGTGATTTTTTAGCATAGAGCGAGAAACATAGTGCGTGCCCTGGCTAGAATTTTATGTAGAAGTAAACAAGTGTGTCAATTAGAGAGAATATGACCCCACCGAAGTTCGACGTGCTAGGCCAGTATGTCCAGGTTACTCGGCAGGGCCAAAGGTGTAAGGAAAGAATGACACAACCCGAGAACGTGGTAGAGTTGGAAGATGTTACCACCTCGGACACAAAATCAATCAGCCCGACATGGGTTGAAGAGGAAACATCAACATCACAACAAGGAGAAATAGGGAATAGCTCCAGGGCATGGAATGGTATTTCGAACCCTAACCCTGACACCCCTGCGAAGCCCGACGAAACAATGGGACTATGACAGTCCTACAAACGCAAGGAAGTGTTGGTCGAGGATATCACCGACCGATCAGAGTCCGAAAGGGAAGAAGAGAACACATACCTAGCAGATGAAGGCCCATCTGCTATGGGACAGAAAAGGAAGGCGCAAGACGCCATGGATATTACACTCCCTTATCTCTCAGACGCAATTATCAATGTGGATGATATGCTGGGAAATGTACCGAAACATAGGTACGCATACCATGATGTGCGCGATGCGGCCAAATTCCAAGATTTGGTCGAGGAGACTTATTTAATAAACACAGGGGAAATTGGACCTTTGGGTAAAACAATAATGGAGCCCTCGTAATGGATAACCAGGTTGTATAACTCAAGCATTATGAACCTATTGGATATACTGCATTTTGGGCACGGTAAGAATGTCGGGCTCTGCGTTAAGCAACTAGTCTCCCCCGAACATGGAGGCATCATGTGGATGGATAGGCTAGTACAGATAGATGTGGCATTGATTGCCAAGATCACTAGACTACCGACAGTTGGCGCACAATCGGAGGAATACCTGGATAACAAGGTACGCGAGAAGGAAATAACAGAGTTGGTCAAAGCGCAGTTTGGCACTAGTCGGGGAAATAGAGGCATCGTACTCAAGGATATCAACGATAATGAAACAAGGTTCACCAACAAGCTCATGGCTTGCAAACTATTAAGGAAATGCTAAAATTTGAAAAGAAGAAGCGCCAGCAGGTGTTATTGCAGTAGCAGCGCAGTGCGCGAAATAAGTAATGTTCAGTTGGGTGCCATACCTGTTGGACCAATTTTTGATAGATTGTAGAGATGTGCAGGACAATGGAACTGAGTTCCATTACTCCTGGCTAATCATTCTGATAGCATTGGCAGGATGGGAGGAGCCAAAATTCTCAGCATTCTTGGATAGGATGGGGAAATGTCATGCGGCGATATATGAGTCCCTCTGGCAATCCAAGGATAACAAGACACAACAAGCAAACACCACAGTTTTTGCGATGTTGTTGGAAGAGATACAACAACCCACAACTAATGTATGGCGCATGCCTGTGGAGGTGATCCAAGAGACTGAAGGGATAGCCAAGTTCAAGGCATCTTGACACCACATGTGGATCCAGGCCGCAAGGGATCCAAAGAAAGCATGGTTAGAAATGCAGTATTACATCACGAAGGAGGAGGTGGACTGGATAGTCAAGGACTGGCCTGCGCAGTGGCAACTTCTAGTATAAAAATTAGCAACAAGGCCAATCACGGTGCAATCCTCTAGGCCTAAAGACAAGGCTGAAGCAGGCTCTGTAGCCACAACAAATAGCCCGACAAATAATACTAGAATGACCACAACACATAATCAGCCAACCAGGAGCAACACAGTACCAAAACAACCAAGGAGAACAACGACAACAACAAGGATAAGCAACCAGCTACAGATCGGAAAGAAAGATACTTCACAGGATGGAAAAGAAAGGATCTTGGGTACAACAAGTGGGGCGCAGCCCTCATAGAGAATAAGGAAGCTAGCATCGTAAAAAGAGGCGCGCAATAAAAGGAAGTATGACATAGAAGACCTAGTCATCACCTTGACAGAGGATGATGCGAATCTAGCCGCAAACAAGGTCCAAGATAGGGGGGAAGAAGTGGTTTGCGTTGCAGAGGAGGAACGAGAAGAGATCATGGCCAAGCTCATATATGTCCATGAGAATCTACAACAACTACGGAGCCAAGCAGGTCCACATGCCACAATGCAACAATAGGAAGATACACAACGACCACCTGCGCAAAAAGAAGGAGAGGAGAGAGCGCAGTTGGTAGTTCAAGATAGGGAGACTTTTACAGTCACGCGCCAATTGATCATAATGAATCAGGAGATTGTGTAGAAAGCCATGGGGTACGTGGAGAAATTTTAGGTTGTCATGGCACAAATACCCACCAAGGCATTGTACGGACTCCATGCCATCGTAATGCAAGAGGTGTAGTCCAAAGCCCGCGTTGATGCAAGAAACTTGGAGGTGGGTAGAGGGGTTGCTGAAATGATACATATCACATGCGACCAACTGACCTTGGAGAAGGAGGAGGAGAAAGAACGCACATATAAATTAGAACGAGGATTAACATCGGTTTATGATTGCATCCCAGAGAGCGCGCAAGCACTTGAGACGAGTGCAGAGGAGAAGATCAACATGATCTCATAGACAATTGATAAATATAAGCAGGAAATTGAGGATCTCAAAGAAAGGCTCAATCCTAGGACTCCTCTCGAAGTCCGAGAATAGAAAAAACAACAATATGCACTCCAGATTGTTGAGATGGAGAAATAAGCAAGGGAAGTAGAAGTGTTGTTCGACAGAACAATACAGATATGGAATATCCTGAAAGAATATGAGAAGGTCCAACATTGGGACTAAGAAGAGGAGACAATCAATGCTACCATACAAGATCTCAAGCAAAGGAAGAAAACAATGAGCATCACAGAGCACTTGAAGGGCACTCAAGACATGAAGAAGTTGTAGACAAACTTGAAAACCGCGCAGACAAAGAAGCAAGAAAGACAAGTCAAACGAGCAACGCAAATGATTGTGCAGTCGGAGGAAGAAAATAAAAGTATGGCACAGGGACAGACAGAGGGCACAACATTGATGCAGGAGGAGATAACAACCCAGTCAGTGGAGGCGCTAACAGGAAAAGTTGTGCATATCAAGGCAAAAGGAAGGGAAGTAGTAGAAAAGTTCCATGGTTTGGATAGGGCAGTTCTGGGAGCATGCACCACCTAAGTGGCTTGGGAGGAGCCACATGTCAATGTTGGGGGCATGTTGGGTGCAGGCCTATTTTGAGAAGGAAGTCTATTTTGGGCACATGCATACTTTTGGAGAAAAGGTCTATTTTGGGAAAGACCTAATTTTGGAGCCCGTGCAATAGATGGCGAGAAAGCAACATGCAAAAAAAGAAGGAAAAACAACATGGAAGAGGAGAATCAATGTGGCACGCAGGTAGGCAAGCCCAACCATGATAGGGTTAGGGTTTTTGATAAAGATTGTAACGACTATAAGCCTGTAAAATAGTATAAATAAGAACCTAGGAGGTCTAGGTTAGAGGTTCGGGGAATTGATAATGTTACTATGATGGTAATAAGGTGGTAGAAGAGTCAAGTAAGCTAGATTTGGAGGGTTAGGTCACAGGTTAAGGAGCCTAGTGTGATCTAGTCTGCCTCACAGAGGTTCCTTAACCTCATCATGATTGTATGATTGAAGATGGAATGCACGCAACGCCATATTTTGCCGCAGACTAAATAAAGAGCAGAGAAGCCAAATCTTTGTGGACGTAGGCCAGGAGGGGGTGAACCACGGTAAAGCCTGTGTTCTATGTGATGCTTTATTGAGTGCTTACTTTCGGTTAATGATCAGTTTATGAATGAATGAATAACTAGATGTATTATCATGCATGCATGAGGCTAAAGGTGAATGAATCCTAGGAATACCTGAATTAGTAAAAAGTTTAATGCATAAAGAAAAGCAAGAATATATTCCCAGATCCCCACTCATTCCTAGATTGCAAGGACTTGAGCATTGTAGTCACCCATAGAGCTATCTCAGGTGAGACTGCGTTGTGTGCTCTGTGTGCAACGTTGCCTTCTGTTTTATCAGGAGGGCCGATAGTCTTAGAGGGTTTCTTGGAAACCTATTCAGATCTAAACCTAGGTCAGACCAAGAAGTGAAAGGAAGATCTAAGCCAACACTAATTCATTACAAAAACTTGAGAATTCCTTCTAACTACTAATTCTCGAGGGGCACTGCAAATAAAGGCATAATCCCAAAATGACAAAGAGAACATAAATGAAATCTATTGCTCGTGAATATTGAGCTTAATTTCTTCCCTACTCTACTATAGGAAGTTGCAAATGCCAAGTGAAATCAAAGAGCCAATGCAACCACCATGTCATCTCATCTAAGACATGAGATCTCCATTGTGTTTGACAACAAACCAAAACAAGGCTATGTCAGGCATCCTGTAAGCATAGGTTGGATGAGATAATTATCATTCTTTCTGTATCTTATGCTGGATAGGGCTGATATAGTTATCATCTCTGGGATATGCCATGAATAATCTCCATGTACTACAAAATTTCGCTCCGTAGGATGTTGTACATGCTCCACTAATCATTCGCATTTGTTGCCATTAAAATCATCTGTTATAGCCTCTAGTTACATGAAGTATGCGACAACAATTCAGATCTAGTAAAACAAATCAGATCATGATTGAGGGCTTGATACCCTCTTTTAAAAGGCTGAAAAATGCCACCATACATCAATGCTTGTACATGTTTATGTCCCAAACATATTGTAGCATTGAAATCATATTCCCTTACTGATTTTTCATACATAAATTGGGTACAAGCTAAAGATATCCATGGGTGGAAAATTTCAGCATCTGTAATGTGATCATAATGCTCCTTACGTTGCAAGAAATTGGCTCCATGATTAGGACACCCATATGTTGATAAAAAATAGAAATTGGAACACATACCTTAACATATTTTGGTTGTGTTATTCCCCAAGGGGTAACTACTTCATAGGCACCCTCACAAAGGTGTCATGTCGTGGATGATATGAGATACCTTGCTCATGTTCTGTAGACTCAGACAGTTCTTCTCATTCTCTCCTTCAAATGTATGATGGGATAGCTTAGTTGTGGTGTACCAGATCCACCCCCTCACTTCATAGATGATAGATGCACTATGGATGGTACATTATGGTTTTCACTTTGATCTATTTGATATTCCATGCTTTAGTGGTTTATCTGGATGCGATGCTATAAGTTATGGGTTAGTCATGAAAGTGGTAAACACTAAAATGAGATCTAATAACACTTCATGACATTTACAGTTTTACCATTTACCTCGTCGTACCTTGGGGGACCATAGTTTCCTTTAGAAGTGTCTTCATTTCTTGGGTCAAATTGTACTACTAGGACACTGGTTGAGGTAGCACTTGTAAGATCCTAACCACACTTGACACTCTCCATCTTCCCCTTTCACTCCATCCCATCCATAAAACTGTTTGTCTTGATCATGTTTGACTTATCAAGTGTCACTAGAAAGGTCTAATTGAAAAAATCCTAAGTCAATAAAGCCAGTAAAGGATAGAGGTGAAGAGAAATAAATATTATAGCTAGAATACTAAAGCTTGAGCAATGCCACCTCACTATGAGGCCAATGTCCCTAGTCCCTAGTTCATCTATGAATATCTAAAGAAAAAGGGACTTGTTCAATAAAATGAACAGATAAAGAAAAATACAAAAAAAAGGTACTAAGAAACAATGTTAAGGATAGGTAACTCAATGTTAAAGATCCCTTTTAATGGCTCTTATATAAAATCCTAGCTCATGAAATCTAGTCGAATAAAATCATGAGATATATGTAGCATATTAAATGACTTTGATGGTCATCACATGAAGTTTTTCCTTTCCCCTTTCCATAATTATTCATCACATCACCTATATTTCACCTAGGGGATAGGAAATACTCATTGTCCTAGGACTTGTCATATGTATAAAGGTTAATGTTGTTCCCCCTTGGCAAAGTTTAGGAAAATATTAAAACTAACCCTTGTTATGTTGTGTTAAGAGAATACACGTAGTGTACATCACCTAATTCCTTGAAAATAAGTTGGACCCACTACTTCAAGTGGGCACTTTGCATTGGAATCTGTGTACCATGCCTTGAGAACTATGACATTGCATTGAGATCCATGATGTTGCCTTGGCATCCATGTATTGCATTGGGATACATGTCACTTATTTAGGATTATGTGAGAATGCATTGAGCTATGACAAGTATTCCACATCATCATCATCATAACTGCAACATGAACCACTCAAAGATGTGCTCCTTTCTCAGTTGGACACCTTCATTCACATGCATGCATTATTATTCCCTTCTAGACCACATGTGGGAGATTTGTTGAGACATTGGAGGACCCCTAGGAGGTGGTTACACATGGTCACATGTTACAGTTATAGTTTTACATGGCATTGACCACATTATTTATTTGATGAGCGCCCTAGTTGAGCAACCACACTTTCCATGCCACATTGGATACTCATCCTAGATGTCGCACACGTGTGAGATGATGACATGTTTGTTGAGAGGTTGTTAAATTGAGATGACGTCTTCCTCACTTCCGGGGTTAGTAGGAGTGCCCTATGTCTTTGGGCCCATTGTTGACCACTTCTACACCCATTTGAAGGCCGTTGGTTATTTGTTTAGGAGGGCACACTTATCCATATGCCCTCTAGCCCACACAGGTGACCTATTGTTATTATTTGATCATTTTGAGGGGGTGCTCATGTATTGGAGGATTGCGAGGGAGGTTTGTGCCCACTTATTGTATTTTCCTCATGGTTTTGACTTGGGCTAATGGTTTTTTCCCATAGCTTGAGATATCACATTATATTACACCTTGTATTGAGGAGGCTCCTTATCTATACAAGGGGGATACCTCTCTCATTTTCATTGGTTTGAGATTATTGAGAAAACTTGCCTACAAAGTTCTTGTGTATCTATATTTTTCTAAGGGATTGTTCTAGGATATTTTCAAGGGTTAGATGGGATATTTTTCAGGTTTGTTGGAGGACAAAGACACTACAAGGACAAAGAAAGGCACCTTGCTCCACTTGAAAGGGAAATAAAGGTATATGATTTATTGCTTTATGTTGGAGATATTACACACTCACCTATAATTATTTTCCTAAGTTTTACAATCCAATGGTGAGAACGATTCCTTAGATGAGAATACTCTCTAGAGAATATTTCCCTACAAAATAAGATGTTCCTCTTCAATTCAGAGTCAGTTACACTCAGTTAGACTAGTGTAAGTCACTCATGCATGGAAACCTCGGTTTTATCACCAGGAGTTGCATGTGTCTCTCTCACTTCCACACATGTGTCTTGATCAATTGATGATTGCATGGATCAATTAACTAGGACTAGGTGGCAGTTCACTCCAGTGTCTGTCAGTGAGTGTCTAGATCTCTCAAGATCATTATTATGGTGCATTAGTTACTCATGTAGCCTATATCAATTGTAAATTATTCACTCTTTGAGTGTGGAATACAGTTAATGAGAATTCTTCCATTCTTTCTCTCTTGCTTCTTCTTTCTCAATTTCTCTGTGCAAATGTGTGTAGTATTTTATAGCTAGATCTATTCTGTGCAGGTTCAACACATTTACATGGTATAAGAGCCGATAGACTACTAAGAAAAATATACACCAAATTATTTTTGCAGGTATTGAATATTGAAGAACACAAAAAGATGGAATCTATATTTTACTCACCAACAATACTTCTCACGCCTCATAACTATTTGGAATGGAAGCCAAAAATTCTTCTTCAACTTAGATGCAGAGGCTTGTACCAAATAACTATGGAAACGAAAGTCGAGCTTGATTTCGCCACTAAGAAAATTAATTTTCTCAATAGACAAGATATGGCCATAGAATTTATCTGCTCATCTATTTCTCAAGAAATTCTCCACCAAGTATGTGATATCTCACAAGACTTCACTCCAAATGAATTATGGACTAAATTGGAGGTTTTATTTGGGAATAAAGAAGATTGTGAAGATTGCATGCAGGGGATTGGAAAGATAAAGCCAAAAGAGAAACCGTCAGAAGATCAAGCCTCTTATTCTGAAGAGTCTTATACAAAAGTATTTGCAAAAATTTGTATTCCATTAATTGAAGATGATGTCTACTCCATTTTAGATTTGTTTTCTGAATTTCATGTGGAAGATATATGGCATGCATTTCAGGGGTCACATGCAAACACTTTTCCATGTGCAATGCATGCATCTCAAGAGACAAAAAGGGAGCTGCGCACATCAGACTCAATTATGATATTTTCTGAGAAATTTTTGTAGAAACAAGTTGGATATTTGGATTCCTCTCGGGAAAATGTCAAATTTCAAAAAAACATTCGTCCAAAACGGAGTCTGGGAAGTGAAGTTATGATTGTTTTAAAATCAACAAAATTTCAGCGTTTTTTCGGAAACGACCACACGGTTTTCAAAGTTTCATCCAAACTTTATTTGGATCTTTTTCATTACAAGAAGAGAAAGTGGATATGTGTGGACATCTCAATGGTGCATCTACTCCATCAGATCCTTTCAAACATATACATCTTCAACAAAATATTCAAAGAGCACAAACTTGCACAGTTGCGAGGTTTTCTTGGAGTGAAGGACATGGTTGCTTAGCAATCACCTTTTGTTCCTTCTTATATTTTTTTTTATGCATTGTAATTTGAGGGAGGGTTTTTCCCATGAGGTTTTCCCTCTTTCCTCGTTTTTTCAATGTTTTATTCTTATATGCATTGTACATGGATACCTAACATGGCCTTTGTTGTCGGGACCCATTCATCATGTACACCCTAGTAGTGTTCAGGGGGGGTGTTGGAGATACTACACACTCACTTATAATCATTTTCCTAAGTTTTAGAGTCCAATGTTAAGAACGATTCCTTAGATGAGAATATTCTCTCTAGAGAATATTTCCCTACAAAATAGGATGTTCCTCTTCAATTCAGAGTCATTACACTCAGTTAGACTAGTGGAAGTCTCTCATGCATGGCAACCTCGGTTTTATCACCAAGAGTTGCATGTGTCTCTCTCACTTCCACACATGTGTCTCAGTCAACTGATGATTGCATGGATCGGTTAACTAGGACTAGGTGGCAGTTCACTCTAGTGTCTGTCAGTGAGTGTCTAGATCTCTCTAAATCACTACTATGGCGCATTAGTTACTCATGTAGCCTATATCTATTGTAAATTATTCACTCTTTGAGTGTGGAATACGGTTAATGAGAATTATTCCATTCTTTCTCTCTTGCTTCTTCTTTCTCAATTTCTCTGTGCAAATGTGTGTAGTATTTTCTGGCTAGATCTATTCTGTGCAGGTTCAATACATTTACACTTTATTCTCTTTGACCATTATCGTCTTGTTTCCTTTGCATTGAGGTAGGAAGTCCTAGGGCTCTTCCCTCTTGCATTGGTCTAGAAGAACAATCCCCCCATCTACTCTTGAAGAATCATATTAACCCTAGTCAATGCTTGAGAGACAATCCTTTTAGGTTCCCTAAACCATGGCTTATCCTTAAACCTTAAGCTTCACCTAGAATTGTGTAGTGACCCTATAGCCCTTTTTAGGCACTAGTCTATTAATTTCTTCAACCAAAAAATCCAAAAAAACATTTTCCTTTCATTTTCTTTTTTTGTTCATTTTTGCATTGTAGAGTTTAAACTTGCTTGATCTCTTAATCTATATTGTTAGATCTATGCGTCTTCTTTAGATCTTGGTATGCTAATTGACCTTTCAAACTTTATCATTTGAAATTAGCACGATTTGGGTTTGATCTTATTTCATGTGCTCATCTTTTGGATTTAAACTAGATTAGTAAAGCGAGTTGAATTTGCTTAATATTTCTCATATATATAAGGTTGCTTTGGATCCATGCTTGGAAAACACATGTCAAATACTAATTTTTCTCTTGTTTCATGATTTACATGCTTAATGAAGATGTTTCAATGCTAAAACAAGCTCAACGACTTCACTTTTAATTGAAATGACTAGCATTTTGAAGTTGGATGTTTGGGTTTTTATTCTCAAACTTTCAGATCTGAATTTGTTTATCGTCTGGTTGGCATATCTAGTGGTATAATAACATCTTTAACACTCATCTAAACTCATGAATGCATAAGATGTCTGGTCATTTCAATCCTCTAGCATTTGTGAGAAATATTTACAGTTTGGCATAATATTTAAAGTTTGGTATGGTCATTTCAATCCTCTATCATTTGAGACAAGGATTTACAAGTTTGCATAATATTTAAAGTTTCGTCTTGATACCTCATATCTTGGCAGGGTTTGAGTGTATACGACATCAAGAACACACCCTTAGTTGGATGTTTGGGTTCTTAATCTCAAACATTCAGATCTGAATTTGTTTATCGTTTGGTTGGCATATCTAGTGGTATAATAACACCTTTAACACTCATCTAAAATAATGAATGCATAAGGTGTCTGGTCATTTCAATCCTCTAGCATTTGTGACAAATATTTACAGGTCTGCATAATATTTAAAGTTTGGTCTGGTCATTTCAATCCTCTAGCATTTGAGACAAGGATTTACAAGTTTGCATAGTATTTAAAGTTTGGTATTGATGCTTCATATCTTGGGCATATGATATCAAGAACACAACCTTAATCAAATCGATCCCAAACATCATGGAACAACTAGACTTGTGTTGCTAACGTCACACTAAATAGAACTGTTTCAACACTGGTATGCTGCAGATTTGAAGTTTCTTTCCTAATCTAAATGGAATGTTTTCTTAATGCATGATTAAAACACTCTAATGGTCAAACTTTCCACTGCTGGTATACTTTATTACACAGTCATACAGTGCATAATCTTTAGGATATCATTGCCAACACTTCTATTTATGTTTTGCTCATTCTTCACATCATGGGATACATTGGATGGTTGGTTCTTACTGTTTTGACTTGTCTAAACATACTAACAACTGGGCGAATATTTCATAAGTTTGCAAAACTCGGTATTAACTCGGTATGATTTTCCTTTGATAAACTGTTGCAAATACTTGTGCTTTTTTTATCGATGTTTGGGTACGCTACATTGGGGTTTGTCATGAGTACAACGTTGTGGTGAACGTTCCTTTAACGCTGCTATATCTCCTTGATCCTCAATTTGTTGAGTATAATGCATTTCCCTTTGGTTGACATCTCACTGCTTAAAACACTTTAATTGCATCACTGTCCAATGGTTATAATGACACTTGTGTTGACATACTTTTCATGGTAATAATCTATCTTAATACAGTGTGGTAAAGATTCTTGGAATGGTTCATTGTTTATTAGTTACAATCCACTCTCAACACACAATGGCATATTGTATCTTTACTATGACTTTGAGTAGTGTCGGTACATGGATCAATAATTTTGCATGATTAAATCTCAGATATTGAACACTGTTTATTGGGTAAGGAAACTCATGTTCACCATTAAAATGATACAAATTTTGTCGTCTATATAACAACAATATATGTGGTGTTTCCTTGGTTTAATCATTGCAACCACATTGAACTCTTGGCATGCAATTCCTTGATGATGATAATAATCCTTGATGATAATGATATGGTGAGTAAATAATGCAAATTGCTATGGTTTCATGGTCACGTGTCATTGTGTAATTGAATACTTGCTTATCATTTTTATTCCATCTTATGAGTTTATGGTTCCTTGAGAAAAATATGTCCTTTTTTAGTTTCCAAGCATAATTTTGTCATAAGAATGAGCACATTTGCCTAAGAAAACATGAAACCATATATTCGCTTGGGCTCGTGGACCCATAATATTATACATTAGCCTTAGGTTTGGTACTAGGTGTCCAAAGTTCTCACATTGGAAATATTTGAAATGACAAATCCATGCAACGCTCACGGACCGTAAGTATTATTAGAACCCAATGAAATCTTCTTTGAGATTATATGTCCAAAATACTTAGAAAAAATTAATAAATGGGTCTTTTGACTTATCTTACAAAATGTGCAATGGTGATAGGCACACTCCATAGCCACTACATGTCCTCTGAATTTCATTCTTATTGACATCACACTACCATGTGGTGGGATTTGATTGGTCCATGTATTCAAATAGTTAATCATATGCACATCATCAAGGTGTCATGGTAATTTCTAAGCCTACTACATTACAAGGAAAATATGTTAAAATATTGTGTAACTGTAAAGAATATTTTTAAACCCTTTTGTGGATAAAGATAAAATATATATTTATTATTGATTAGAGCAATCCCCTTTTGTGGATTGATCATGTCGAGCATTGTAATTGACCAAATCCCTTTTTGCGGATTGGTCAAACCCTAATTGTAATAGGCTAAATGAAAAATTGGCTCCAAAATATATTAAAGTGGTTATAACCACCCAGAATGAGAAGTCGGCCCAGCCAGAATATATTAAAGTGGTTATAATCACCCAGAATGAGAAGTTAGCCCAACCAGTGAAAATACACCCCAATTCACACGTGCCAGATTGTATAATTAAGAGAGGCTAGCGCCTCATTTGGACACACACTCACTTGTTCATCAGAGTGCAAGTTTGAAGCTACAATTGGAGAAGAAGGAAGAGAGAGAGATGCACATCTCTGGGAGAGGAATTTCTGTATTGCTTGGTTCATTGTCTTGGCATTGTATTGGCTATCTATATTAAGAAAGTTTTGCCGGGTTTTCTTCCCCTTGAGGGTTTCCTAGGATAAATGCTTGTGTACTCTTGTGATTGTGTTTCTCTCAGTGATCCTATCTATGCTATTGTTATCTAGTAAATTGAAAGTAACCTAATAATAGCAGAAACTTTAACATGGTATCATAGCTAAGCTTAAGAGAGCATCTTTCACAAGAAAAAAGAAAAACGTCACTGTTGTCGTACATGAAAATTAAGGTTTTTTTTATTGAAGAAGGTTTTCAGCCCCAAATCCATCTAGAAAGGTGCACCCTACCTTAAGGAATATTTTGGCATCTTCAACGCACATTTTCAGTGGCTAGATCTCCCAAAAAGTGAAACCCTAGTTTTCAAAAAGTACCAGAAAACTAGAGTACCAGAAGTACAGAGTACCAGAAAACCAGAAACACCAGTCCAGAAATCCGCAGATCAAGTTTGAAGGGGTAAAATTTGGATTTTCAGAAATCTGACTATACTAACATACTCGCCTCAGTCCAACGCATCTTTTGGTGAGTTCAAATTTCAGATCCAAGAAATTTGATTTTTTTTATTTTCTATAGCTCGGAGGGCTAGGGTTTCTACTGCAAGAAAGAATGACTACCATCATGAGGGTAGAAGATAGGCTGGAAGGATCTAGAAACTTCATATCTTGGAAGCATAGGTTGCATATGATTCTAGATGAGAATGATATCCTAGAACATGTTACAGTGGGTGTACCAGAACTAGATGAAGAAGAGAAAAAGACCAAGCATAAGAAGAATGAAAAGAAAGCAAAGAGAATCGTGTCAGATTCAGTGAAGGATCACTTGATCCCTCATATATTTGAAGTACAGACAACAAGGCAAATGTATGTATGAAGCACTCAACAGGTTATATGAAAGCAAAGACATCAGCCGAAATCTTACCTTAAGAAATCAACTTTATAATATGAAGATGGAAACTCAGAATCTGTCATATCCTACCTTATGAGAGTTTCTCAAATCAGAGATCAACTTGCAGCTATTGGAGATGTCATTAGTGACAAGGATCTTGTAACCACAACCCTAAATGGGTTTCCAACATTTTGGATTCCTTTTGTACAAGGAGTGTGTGCAAGAACCAAGTTGCCCAAGTTTGATAAGTTATGGGCATATTGCACACACAAATAATCTAGACTTGCAGACCAACATAAGAGATTAATTGTCGATGAAGAGGAAGCTCTTAGAACTCAAAAGAACAAAAGAAGTTCCTTCAGGAAGAACAATAAAGAAGTTAACTCCGTAATAGTTCCAGACAAGAAGAAATATGTGTTCCAGACAAGAAGAAAGATGTTTCAAAGATCACATGCTACAATTGTCAAAAGTTGGGACACTTTTCCTATGACTGTCCTCAAGGAAAAGGAAAAAAGAAAGTATCAAGCACATGTTGTAGAAGAAGAGGAATTTCCTCCCTCAAAGAAAGCTTTAGCAGAAATTAAGGATTATGTACTTTAAGTTGAAGATAGTTGATCTGAAGAAAGATACCAAATGGTGGAGTCCGTAGAGCCTCCCCACACAAAAACAAAATATAAGTATTCGTGTTTATTTTTAGTATCTTGTTTAATTTAATACCTTCTCATTATAAGTTAGTTTTTTTGTGAGAATGTTAATTAACCTTGTTTTATTTCAGTGTCTATGCAGACTTATGAAGGAAGTCTCAAAGAAGAGGATGAAGAAAGAGAGAATATTTATTTCATGTATGATCACTCATGAGAGTGACAAAGAAAGCATACTGTAAGTAAATTTACAAGTCTCGGAAGAAAGAACTTATGTCGTGACTTGCAGAAGTTATACAACATGAGAAGGGCGTATGATATGATGACAGTTAGTAAAGACCGGACAATATCCAGTATTTATATAGGAGCAGGAGGCTCCTAAATATGCATAACATAAATATTCAAGATGAAGAAAAAGATGGATACTCAGATATAGTGGATGAGATGCAGGTAACTACAAGTTGCTCCAGTACCATTCTTATAGATGCAGAGGGAGTAGGTTGATCCAGTATGAAGATAGAAAGAAATAAATATTCAAACTCAAGATGGCACCTAGGATATTACAGAAGAGAACTTCAAGGATGATGATTAGAAACTATTGGTTAGGTGCAAGATGGATCTATGTCTATGAGTTCGAAATGGATGATCGTGATTTGATGCAGTTAGAAAAGAAGATGGATGATGCCCATATATTTTGATCAATATGAAAGTTATCTAGTAGATGGATGGTGCCCAACATATGGGTAGCATGGTATTATACCATTGAAAGATTTTGGACCACAAGATATTTTTTTTGGATTCCATATCTAGACCTTCGTAGAGAAGAAAGAGACCTTCATAGAGAAGGAATGAGAAATCCCACAGGTAGGCCTTTTTAGAGAAGGAGAAAGAGAAGAGACCTTCGTAGAGAAGGGGAATGAGAAATTTTCCAAGGTTGGCCTCTGTCCACGTGTTGAGTTTTGGATACTCTAGGGACATGTTAGAATACCCTCGCAGAGAGGGGTGTGACCACCCTCGTAGAGAGGAATGTGGATGTTTCTCCAAGGGGCAGCGAGCAGATGCTCTCCTCTGGCCAAGGATGGAGTAGCCTGGAACACAAACCTTGACCATGTGGAATGGTTAGTTGGATCTTGAGGTTTGTGTCGTGATCCTATGTGGATCATGGAAAGGGAGTCTAGTCTTGCCCAGACTAGCATCTTAGCTTCTCTACTTCATGTGAGATGACTAGGAGTGAAGCTATGGTAGTAGTCCTCCCCAGTGGATGGGTGAGATAGATGATTACAAGAGAAGGGAGAACATAAAAGGAATGGAAAACCTCTTAGAATATCTTCTGTGTGAAGATAAGATATATTATGTGTGAAGATAAGAAATAAGTATCTTCTGCATGAATATGAAAGAAAGAAAGAGTATGTTCTGCGCAGAGATAAAGAGAACAAAACTTCTGATGATTTGTAGATATGCCAGTTAGTGATCATGATGCCCGATGACCAAGTGGATTATATTGATGCCTCCTGTTATCCAGTTGACGATGTTACCCATTTGATGTTGTCCAGTTGATGATGTTGCCCAGTTGATGATGTTATCCAGTCGATGATGTTGCCCAGTTGATGATGTTATCCAGTGGATGTTGCTACCTAGTTGATGTCGACATCCAGTGACCTGTCAAAAGCTAAAGAATATCCTTCTTGTTAAGAGGGAGTGTTAAAATATTGTGTAACTGCAAAGAATATTCTTATCCCCTAAAGTGGATAAATATAATATATATATTTATTATTGATTAGAGTAATCCCCTTTTGTGGATTGATCATGTCGGGCATTGTAATTGACTAAATCCCCTTTTGCGGATTGATCAAACCCTAAGTGTAATAGGCTAAATGAAAAGTCGGCCCTAGAATATATTGAAGTGGTTATAACCACCCATAATGAGAAGTCGACCCAACCAGAATATATTAAAGTGGTTATAACCACCCAGAATGAGAAGTTGGCCCAACCAGTGAAAAGACACCCTCGTTCACATGTGTCAGATTGTATAAATAAGAGAGGGTAGCGCCTCATTTTGACACACACTCACTTGTTCATCAGAGCGCAAGTTTGAAGTTGCAGTTGGAGAAGAAGGAAGAGAGAGAGAGGCACATCTCTGGGAGAGGAATTTCTGTATTGCTTCGTTCATTGTCTTGGCATTGTATTGGCTATCTATATTAAGGAAGTTTTGCTGGGTTTTCTTCCCCTTGAGGGTCCATGATAAATGCTTGTGTACTCTTGTGATTGTGTCTCTCAGTGATCCTATCTATGCTATTGTTATCTAGTAAATTGAAAGTGACCTAATAATAGAAGAAACTTTAACAAAATACCTTCTAATGGAGGTCTTTCCAGAGGGTTTTAGTGTTACAATATTAGACAAAATTATCAAAAAAACCTTCACTAAATAGTGAAGGCTTCTATGGAAGTTTTAATGAATTTTCACTATAACTAAAAACTCTAGGTGGCTCAAGGTTCTAGTGGAGGTTTTTTCCACAATGATATTAAGATGATAAAGTGCATAGGTATGGCACTTATGTTTCTAATGCAGAGGTGTACAACGTATCAATATGGATCGATGCTTTAAAAAACAAACACTAAGAACCGATGTGCACTAGTATTTTAATCACCCCAGTGCAAATTTAATATATTGAAAGAATTGGGGAATTTATATCAATAATACACATTGATTTAATACCATTTGTTTTTTACCATAACTACCATATTTTTTATCAATAAAAGTTGTAGTATAACTTATATCAAAGAGCATAAAAATTTTGGTTCAAAAGTTTTTCAATAAAAAACTAAAATGGAAATATTATTCCTTGTATATGACTACACCTATACAAATCCTTAATTATTACATCCTATCATTTCTTGGTGGTACATATTCTATATAAAATACCTAATATCCTAAAAACTTTACAAATAATTTAACTAACAAAAGGTATGGCAACTAGCTACCT
>JZKD02S1613386.1:532471-557402 GCA_000966675.3 Picea glauca
ATCTATCTAAAACAAATAAAACAAACTAAACTAACTAAAACTAATATACAAGAAACTAAACTAACTAAAAACAACTAAATGAAAACAACTAATACACTAATCTAATTAATACAAATTACTAAATAAACTAAAACTAATTATAAACTACTCTATCTATTCTATATACTAATTACTATTACACTAACTCTACTAATTAACCGTCTAACTACTAGTTATAATACAACTTATTCACAAATATACAATATACACAGTTGGTAGATTTAAATAAAACCTGTAAAACTCATGTGTTT
Source organism: Picea glauca (assembly GCA_000966675.3). Taxonomy (NCBI): domain Eukaryota; kingdom Viridiplantae; phylum Streptophyta; class Pinopsida; order Pinales; family Pinaceae; genus Picea; species Picea glauca. The sequence goes on from JZKD02S1613386.1 coordinate 532,762, forward strand.
TCTGCCCTAAGACAGCAAGATATGTTTTTTGATTTTTTGTATTTTATGAAGAAGAAGTAAAACTTACTGAAATTAAACGATCTAATATATTTACTGAAATTAAACAATCTAATATAAATCTAATTAAAATTATATCTAAATTAAACTACTTAATGAAAACAACAAAGAAAGGATTAACTGACCTGGAAGCGCTCCTAATTTGTCCCGTGTATGATAACTCTGAAGCTGGTCGGAGGAAGTAAACTTGCACTGGATTGATCCAAAAGCTTCTCGTAAACGATAGGCTGTGCTTCTCTTTGAGTTGTTAACAGGACAAACAAGACATAAAAAAAAATCATAACAATCTTATGATTATAAATCTCTGCAATAAGGGAAACCTGTTATGAAAAAACTTATATTTAATAATTCAACTTATGAAGAAGATAAACATGTCATTCACAAACCGAATTAAACAATTGTTATGTCTTTTATACACTTGGAAGAAACCTGATATGGATTACAGTGATTAAAATTATATCATTTGTACATGATTAAGATATCTAAAGTAGTCATTAACCAGATAAAAATTGATATACACAACATGAAACAAAATATTGATATAATGAGAAGCTAAAGCTGTGACAAAACACCAATTTCAGCTTCAGTCTGTATTAAAACTCCATATCCTTGTTCTCCCACGAATGATGATGAACATTATTACAAAAATGATACGTATATATAAGTCTCTCCATAGGGTAAAACTTCCCTGTGGATAATATCAAACTGTTTTACACAATCTGGGAGATATCCCAGAATCAACTAAACTAGGAAAATAAAATGCAAGTGAAATATTTGAAATATCCCCTAACTGCTCAATAACTCTACTGCAATTTCGAATTTACCTACAATAGACCAAAAATATCAAATTAGAAAGATATTTCATCAACAAAATAATAAAAATCTAAACTTACAGACTTAGCTACAGAATCATCTGATTCTGTAGCTAGTCTAAAATAGCATACAGGACCAGATAGAGATCAAATGAAATCTTTTTAAAATAATCCAATTTAATTTTCTTTTAATAAAGATTGAAATCGAATCACTAATGGTTCAAATGAGTTTATCATTTAAATTAAACAAGAGCAAAATGGATTGGATCGAAACAGGAGTAAGAATACTCTGTTTTTCAGCTGCCATAAAACCGGGTCAACAGTAACAAGGCTGTTCATATCCAAATGAAATTAATAGTGAATCATATCGTATAAGATACGATGTAATCCAACACAATCATAATCCAACAAAATCATAATCGATTTGTTACGGCTATAACAATGTGCATAAGATTCTTGTTGTTTTAATCAAATACCAACATGGAAAGACTGTTACGATTATAGTCAAATAAAACATTCATAACAACATCAACAAACTTCGCCATAGATTTTGATCGCTGAGTGTTACACAGTCAACAGTCATGACCAAAAATAGTAATCACAACCATCATCAAATCGACAGAGGTGACAATCGTAAACTAGGCAACAATCGAAACAAATCGTGACTGATTCAAATATAGAAACAAATCGTAATCCTGGGCGTAATCACTTTCGTTCCCCAAATCAAATTTAAACAATATATTTGTTGCAATATGAATCGAGCTGATAACACGGTCAAACAAAACAATGTGAATCGATTGTTTGGGTATAACAGTTATGATTCGTATTTATTCGCAATTTGGTTACATATTAACAGAAGCATATTGAATGGTATTCGAATTGGTTGAAAATGATATGGAATATAAAATCATAACAGTTAACCATTATTGCCAACCATATTGTATAGAATATAGCCAATTCGAATCGAGACATTGTCTGTGTTCAAAATTGAGATACCAGAAACAACATGTGTTTAGAAAAGATATTAACAACTTCAATAAGCAACAGAGTATTCAATTCAAACCAAATTAAAACAATCAAATCCATAACACGATCAATCGAATCAAAGCTAAATCCAATAAAAAATAAAACGATAAACGAAATTTGACTAATCAAAACAAAACTATGCATATAGTGCATGCTTATGTGTCAAAGCAAATCCACGCTACAAACAGAGCTATGAGTTTGTCATATAAACAAGTGATAGACATACCAGTGAGGCTGCTCGAGCTATGCCAATTTTGAATTGATGACCGTTGTAGCCAACTCCACATTCTTAAACAAAATAGAACCTGTTGTTCGTTGTTTCTTATCAGTGGATTGCAATTTAGCCTTTTGACTGGTGAGACTTGCAACTTGATCCTCCAGAGCATGAATTCTGGACTGTAGCATTGACACATCAAGGTAATACCTTTCTAACCATGAGCCACACTGATCACATGGTGGAGCAGCCGGTTGAGATAGAGCAGGGGGGGGTTTTGATGAGTTATCGGGTGTTTCACAAGGAAGTTTAATGCATGGATAACTAGGGTCGTTTTGCAAGCAAGGTGGTAGGTTTTTCACAAAATCGTATGCAGGTTTGGCACAAAGACCTTCTGAATAGGGATACTCACTTGCCAAGTAACGTTCCACCTCTGAGTCGGAATCTTCACTCACCATGATAGGGTCAGGGTTGACAGGATTTTTCGGTGTGTTTCTTGCCATGCGAGAGATTAGTCGGGCATTCTTTTTTCCTTTATAATTCACAGTAGGTTTGGCTTTAGGCCTTCTAGCCACAAGTTTAATAGTTTCGACATCCTTGGTCACAGACTGGGGTAGGTCGATAGGTGATTCGGGTAAGGGTTTAGGTAACAGAGCACTGTAAGGTACCGGGGGTGCAGACTTGCCCTCACTCACCACAGGTTTGTCAACCTATGGTGGGTTTGAATCTTCAAAATTATTACGAGTAAGAAAATCATTCCAACAGTCTCGGTGTAACCCCAAATGAAAAACACCAATCATTTTAATCAACCCAAAGTGAAAAAGGATGCTATCGACCTGATTCCGTTTGTATCTTTTAGACATTTTAAACAGGCTCCTATGCAAGTAATAAGGCATATTAAGCTCGTAGCCCATGAAAACCATAAGTAAACGAAGGTGATACAAGAAAAAAAAACCTTACCGACCCTCGCAGGTGATAAATTGTTTGACTAACATCAGTAAATCATGCCAACGATGCTTGAGCATGTTCACAGGCAAACCCTTGTCGCAGGAGCTCACCCTTTGCGACTGGAAGAGCAGTGTCCACGGGACATCTTCCACTTTGCAATTTTTTGACCATCTTTGTCCAGTGGTAGGCAGACCGGTAGCTAAGCTGAGAAATTGCTCGTCAATTTCCAATTGCACATCCCCAACCTTGGCTCGGCACCCATCAAAGGTTAATGCGAATTGCCGATCCACGCAAGGGTTAAAGCCATCAAACTTTTGTATGAACGAGAGCCATCCAAATTCCTCAAGGTCACTGTAAGAACTGTTGAACATCAACAACGCCTGGCTTCCATTGGGTTCAGCCCTTACGACCGGAGCCATGGTGCGGGCACATGGTAGGGTTCGGATTAAACACAACAACACACAGGAGAAAAATCGTTTGGGCTAACAGCTACGAATGATGAAAGGGGAAGCAAGTTAATGTGCGCATGCGAGGGTGGTGGGATTATCCACCGCCATGCATAGAAATAATGACAAAGTACAACGCTGTTCAATCAATCATGACATCGTTCAAACCATATTAATCGGCCAACCCAAGGATTAAACGGTGGATGATATACCAATGCGCCAATCTATTGTTTGAAACCATGAATGTTCAACATTAAATCAAAAACCCAAATGTTTAACCAACGCGCCATTGCATAATGTGTAATCAAACATTTATAAACATTGKGACCAATGATTTCATAAAATCRATAAGCCCAGAGCTTATAATAACAAGGATCACATTATATAAAAACCAAAATCAACCATGACCCCTATAGAATCAAATATAACCCATAAATTTACATGCTCAATGCCTTATCAATTAAATAAAATACAAGTTGCGCAATCAAAGTAAGAATAGGCAAATGGACATAGTTCGAAAAATCATTCCAGCCACTTAATAACAAACCAATGGTAAGTGCCTTTCAGAATATCAATGAGAAGATCATGACAGTTTGAATAACGATGGAGGAGTTTTCACGCTTATAGTCGTGAAAACTAAATTGAAACCAATTTGCAAGTGTCGCAAGAAATGAACATATCGTCTATTTGCAAAATGCGACAGAAATTTGAAGTTCAAGAGACATAGGTGTAGGCAACTTATAGGGTAATGAAAAAAAAATTGAATTGGCTGCCAACACCAACCTGTTATACTAATCCTGTATGATGATGATCTCTTTCTAACAGGAGATGAAGGGATAATAGCCTGGTGTAAGAGGGAGCTAACCTCAGAATTCGAGATGAAAGACTTAGGCTTGATGCATTACTTCCTAGGATTGGAAGTGTGACAAAGACAGGGTGAGATATTTCTGGCACAAGGAAAATACAAAGTGGATGTACTAAAGAGGTTTGGTATGAGGGATTGCAAATCCATGTCTAGTCCAATGGTTATCAACCTGAGGAAGCGTCATGATTCTGATACAGGTTTAGATTTGGTGGATCCCACCATGTATAGGCAGCTGATTGGATCATTGATGTACATGATCCACACAAGGCCAGATATATGCTATACAGTGATTGAAATGATTCAGTTCATGACTGAACCAAGACATAGACAATGGGTGGCAACAAAGAAGATTTTGAGATATCTTAGAGGGACCATTGCTTATGGTCTGAGATATACATCCAGTGGTGGTTTATTTCTGCATGGGTATGCAGATGTTGACTAGGCAGGAAGCCCAGTGGATCAGAAGAGTACTTCCAGATACTGCATCAGTTTAGGATTCAATATGATCTCTTGGTCAAGCCATAAACAATGATCCATTGCACAAATTACAACAGAGGTTGAGTACATTGCAGCAAGTGATTCTAGCAAAGAAACAACATGGCTCAGAATATTGGTTTCTGGGTTGTTTGGTGACAAGCTCGAGATGACGATGGTTCACTGTGATAATAAAAGTTGCATAAAATTAACAGAGAACCCGATATTTCATGATAGGTCAAAACATATTGACATGAGGTATCACTACATCCGAGACTTGGTCCAGAGAAAAAATTTAAAGTTACAGTACATAGCCATGAGTGAACAGGTAGTTGATATCCTGACCAAGCCTCTGACCTTGAGATAGTTTGTGAAATTGAGAGGAAAGATTGGTGTGGCTGAGATTGACTCCCTCGATGAGAGGGAGTGTTAAATTTGGTAGCATTGATAGTCATTCTCCAATGAGAGGCCATATGAGACACCCTGAGGCTAGCCAGAGAGATTTGGAGAATTAACCATCCTTGTGAGGTATTGACATAAGCCAGGGGGAATGTACAACCTCTGTGAGTCAAACCAAAATTCAAGATGAACGAGATGATACGTGAGTCTAATGCAAAATTCAGTGGGAACATACAACCTTTGTGAGCATAGACAATCTAGTGCAAAAGTCAGGGGGAATGTACAACCTCTGTGAGCATAGACAGACTAGTGCAAAAGTTAGGGGGAACATACAACCTTTGTGAGCCTAGTCCAACCTTATGAGCCATGAAAAAAAGTCAAGGCATGTAGCAAAGGTTAGGTTGAATATAAAATTCCTATGAGCTAGAAGCAAACGATATTCCTAATATTTCAAATGATGTAATTGTATTGATCTAGTGCGTTGGCACGTGTAAACATTATCCACCATGAAGAGAATTTCGAATTGCCTTGTCAAGAGTTGTAACTAAAGTCTCGAGTCTAGTTCTATGTTAGAACTAAAGTGTAATGTTGAGTTGCAACTAAAGTCTTGAGTCTAGTTCTATTTTAGTAATGTTGAGTTGCAACTAATGTCTCGAGTCTAGTTCTATTTTAGAACTAAAGTGTAATGTTTAGTTGCAACTAAAGTCTTGAGTCTAGTTATACTTTAGAACTAAAGTGTAATTTTGAGTTGCAACTAAAGTCTTAAGTCTAGTTCTAAGTTTGAACTAAAGCATGTCAGTCTCAAGTCTAGTTCTCAGTTCGAACTAAAATGTAATGTTGAGTTGTAACCAATCTCAAGTCTAGTTCTAAGTTAGAGCTAAAGTGTAAAGCTAAGTTGTAACCAATCTCAAGTTTAGTTGTAAGTTCAAACTAAAGCACGAAGCTGGGTTATGTTTAATGCATGTAATCATGTTACTATTTCGAGCTTCCCCTCTTCAACCTATATAAGAAGAGGTCAAACCCTCTCTTCAATATAGTTCTACGACATAGTTTTGAAACACAGTTTTCATATGCAGGTTGAGGGTGAAGTAATAGAGGAGCACATCAGTGATAAAGAGGCAGCATATCAGAGGTGTATTTCAGCAAGGTCTTGTAAGTCTTTGTTAGGCCATAGTCATCTTGTCAAGCTCTTTGAGAGCAGAACATTCATGGTGGATATTTGTAAGAGATCTTACATTAATAATGCAATAAAATAATATTTTTTGCTAGGGTTTTTGTCCTTGTACAGGGTTTCCCCAGGGTATATGTGTTGTTGATATGCATGTTTACTTATCTACATAATTATTTCTATTCGATTATGATTTGGAATTGTTGAAGTATATTAAGATGGAATCAAAGTATTGAAGAAAATAAAAGAATTAATCCGCATAAGAGATCAAGCCCATAATTTAACATGGTATCAGAGATTAGGGTGTGTTAAACATGTTGTAGTGCAACAACAGGTACACACAGATCCAAGCAAGCTTTATTAAGTTTCCAGTGTGAGGATTGTTAATGTTTAAGCCATTATTATAGTTCTTTCCATTTCAATGAATAACAACAACATAAGATAAGATCACTGAGAAATACACAATCACAAGAGACACATCATTTATTCTGGAAAACCCTCATGGGGTAGAAAACCCAACAAAACTTCCTTAATATTGATAGCCAGTACAATGCCAAGAGATAACTCAAACAAATAGATAAATTCCTCTCCTAAGGATGCACCTCTCTCTCTCTCTCTCTCTCTCTCTCTCTCTCTCTCTCTCTCTCTTCTCCAACTGCAGCTCCGAAACGTGTCTCTCAATGAACAAGTGAGTGTGTGTCTAAGTGAGGCACTATGCTCCTTATTTATACAAGTCTGGCACATGTGGGAGTGTCCTTTCACTCACAGGGCCGACTTGTTCTCCTGGGTGGTTATAACCAACTTTATTATATTTTGGGGCCTCTTTGATATATTCTGGGGATGACTTCTTCTTTTGCCTATTACAATTATATTATGACCAATCTACAGAAGGGGATTTGTTCCTTTTACAATAGCCGACATGATCAATCCACAATGGGGATTGATCCAATGAATAATAAATCAAATAATAATAAGAATACACTTTGTAGTTACATTATTTCAACACTCCCCCTTAACAAAAAGGGTATTCTACAACAACATCATACGAGAGAGAGGCCTTTATCATCAACAACATCAGGAGGACAACATCATCAATATCATCTTGGAACACTGACTAGCATATCTATAAATCATCGGAAGTTTTGTTCATTGGCAACATCATCATTCTCAAAGGAATGCAATCATCATCTTCATCAATATGTATTAGTATAAAACTAACACATCATCATCATCACAACACGAGGCTGACTCATCATAATATAGGATTGGCTTTATGTCACAACTGTTAAGCTGGAATCTAAATACTCGTCTTTATTTACGTAACAACAATCAAGCTGGAAGCAAATTATTAGATTGGATTTATGTCACAACTATCAAGCTGGAAGAACAGTACTAGTCTCATCTCATCGTCTTGCTTTACGTCACAACACTCAAGCTGGAAGCAAGATACTAGACTAGATTTACATTGCATCTATCAAGCTGGAAGTGTAGTACTAGTTTCATCACAACTTCTTGCTTTACGTCACAACCATCAGGTTGGAAGCAAGATACTAGACTGGCTTTATGTCATAGCTGTCAAGCTGGAAGAACAATACTAGTCTCATCACATGTTCTTGCTTTACGTCACAAACATCAGGTTGGAAGCAAGGTACTAGACTAACTTTACGTCACAGTTGTCAATCCTGAAGCACAATACTAGTCTCATCACATCTTCTTGCTTTACGTCACAACAATGAGGCTAGAAGAAAGAGATGTCTCATCACAAAAACTACTCCCCCTTTTGAGGAAGGTCCTTTCGGACTATTCCAAACTTATCTCGAAAGTTCTCAAACTTTACGTGAGATAGAGACTTGGTCAACACATCAACAACCTATTCATCTGTGCTAACGTACTGGAGCTTTAAGGCTCCTCTCTGCACCATGTCATAGATGTAATGATAACGAATCTCTATGTGATTCAACCTGTCATGGAATATAGTATTCTCTGTCATCTTTATGTATCTTTGGTTTTCACATAGGATCGTGGTTGCTTCCATCTCTAGGTCAAATAGGCTAGTCATGAACTTTCGAAGCCATATAGCTTCGCAACTGACAGAACATGCAGTGATGTATTCTTCTTTCGCTATGCTGAGAGAAATGTTGGATTGCTTCCTACTCTGCCACGAGATCATGGTTGATCCCAAATTGAAACATCCTGAAGTGCTTTTCTTGTCAGAAACACTTCCTGCCCAATCTGAATTAGTGTACCCACTCAATGTGAAATCATTATCTCCATCATAATTGAGACCACAATCTAATGTACCTTTAAGGTACCTCATCACATGCATTTCAACCACAAGGTGAACATGTCTGGGTTCTACCAGAAACAGACTCAAGGTGTTCATGAAAAAACAAATATCTGGTCTGGTGTTTGTTAGGTACATCAATGATCCAATAATCTGTCTATACAGTGTGGCATCAATAAATTCTGACGAAGTATCGACCAACAACTTCAGCTTCATTTCCATGGGCGTATTCATGGGTTTTCACTTTAACATGTCTAACCTATTCAGATTTCGACTGCATACTTCCTTTGGTTAAGGAAGATCCTCTCTGGACTCTACCATACCTCAAGACCTAAGAAATAGTGCATTAGGCTAAGGTCTTTCATCTCAAATTCTAAAGCGAGTCTCTTTTTACATTCAATGATGATATTTTCTTCTCCAGTTAAGAATAAGTCATCCACATATAGCAATAATATCATTGGCTCATTGTTCATAACCTTGAAGTAGAGGTTAGAATTTTCTTTACTCTTGGTAAATCCAAATCTCATCAGAAAGCTGTCTATCCGGCCATACCAAGCTCTAGGAGCTTTCTTCAATCCATACAAGGCTTTATTCAACTTGAATACATGAGACTTCTTGTCTTCAACTTCAAATCCTTGAGGTTTCTCTATATACACTTCCTCTTTGATAACACCATTTAGGAAAGCTGTCTTTACATCCATCTGGTGTAACTTCCACTTCATCTTAGCTGCAAGGGCTATGATGGTTCTGATCGAAGTGTATCTAGCTACATGAGCGAATGTCTCTTCATAGTCAATGTATTCCTTTTGAGAAAAGCCACGAGCTACAAATCTTTCTTTATACTTCTCAATACTTCCATTAGCAGCATGTTTTATTTTGAAGAGCCATTTTGACGATACCACATTCTTACTATTCGGTCTAGGAACTATCTCCCATACATCATTCTTTATTATGGATTGGTATTCTTCTGTCATGTCATCTGCCCATTCTTTCTTCTGAATGGATTCTTCAAAGATGGTAGGCTCCTTTTCTAGGAGATCACACATCAAATCCATATAAATGGAGAATGGCTTAGGTCTCTTCACCTGTCTCGTGGTTTCTTCGGGAACACCATACTTCTCTCCATCTTGAATAAGATCTCTAGCCCAAGCTGGCTTTCTTTTATGGAGGATCATCATCTGAGGAGGTTCTTGAACTTATATTATATCATGGTCTTCTAGAATTTCCTCATCAGGGGAAGTTACGACTTCCCTCACTGGTTCTGCGACTCTGGGAACCTTCCTCACTAGTTCTGCAACTCTGGGGATTACTGGTTCCTTTTCATATACCTCTTCAAGATGACATTTTCTTGATTTCTTGATCACTGCATATTCATCAAAGGTCACATCCCTACTGATTTCAATGTGGCGGTGACCTGGTATATAGATCCTAAAAGCCTTGGAGACCTCACAATATCCCACAAATATTCCCTTCTTTCCTGAGGGTTCCAACTTGTTTCTTTTTTCTTTCGGTATATGTATAAATACTGGGCAGCCAAATATTTTGAGATGGCTTACCTCTGGCTTCTTTTCGATGAACATCGCTTCTGGGGTATTAAACCCAAGTGCACTATGGGACAATCGGTTTTGAAGATATACGACTGTCATTGCTACTTCTGTCCATAATCACATAGGAAGATCTTGATCGTGGATCATGGTCTTCATGACTTCCATTATCGTTCTGTTCTTTCTTTCAACCAGACCGCTTTGTTGACGATTATAGGGAGTAGTGAGTTACCTCTTGATCCCAACATATTTGCAGAAGTTCACGAACTCTTTTGAGGTGTACTCTCCTCCATTATATGACCTGAGTATCTTGATCTTTCTTTCAGAAAGATTCTTTATCAAGGCTTTGAATTCCTCGAATTTTTTGAACACTTCATCTTTAGATTTCAAAAAATACACCCAAGTTTTACGAGAATAATCATTAATGAATGATACATAGTATACATACCCACTCATGGAGGATGATGGCATTGGGCCACAAACATCTGAATGAATGAGTTCTAGGAATCCTTCTGCTTTGTTGTCTCTCTTGGGAAAAGGGTTCTTGATGTTCTTCCCTTGTGCACATCCATTGCATACGCCTTCATGGTCAACCTTGAGTTTTGGTAAACCCATGACCTCTTTGCATATGTATGGTAGCGCCTTGTAGTTAATGTGAGATAGTCTTCTATGYCAAAGTTCACATGGATTCTCAATGGCGTGGGTCATGGCAGCTTCTGAGTGACCCTTTAGCTTATACAAGCCACCTTCTTCTTTTCCAATGATGATTGCTTCATTTATGGTTTCTCCTTTAGTACGTTGCCTTCTACAACCTTTACTATTGCTTCCCTATGAACTGGAACAAGGTCAACAAAACAACAAGCAAGAGTAATATCTTTTTGATAATATAAAGCAATAGCACGAACAATCATCACAATAGCTCCTTTAGAGCTATCATTTGTAACTTGTCTTAAGAAAGGATTAAAGGTAAGGAATACAATACGAAAATGAGGTCCACACTCTCATAGTGTTTTGATCAAACATTCTTCCATGGAAACTTGGAACAAACACACGAGGTTTCTCCTAGAGGAGGTGTTAGTTGTATCAGGCAAATCACTTACCTCTATATGCTCACATGCTATCAAGTATAATACTTTACAAAGAATGCTATCTCAACTATAGTCATCAACTTGTCATGTGTACCTTTGAATCTTATCAACTTGATTAATCAAACTTGGAGCCTTGTCCTCAAGAATGAGTGCTTGCTTTTCTTCCAAGTCTCCTTCACTCAAGTGACGAGTGCTTTCTTCAACCTATCTTCTTTACTGAGACAGTAAGCTATCTTGACAGAAGGTTGGGTTATAGGATAAGATCTATGATATCTACTTTAATCCATCTAATACATTGACTCAGATTTTGATCAAAGGTTAGAATGATGGTCATAACATCATAACAAATAGATGCATATAAGAATAATCACACTCGTGTTGTATCATTCCTCTGAATGTGTTGGATCTTGAGAACCTTATGGATCTATGCAAGAGATCCCTTTTCCTGCAAATACTCTTTATAGTTTAACCATTTAAATATATGTGAGTACATACCTCTGATAGAATTTGCAGGTAGTGGCACCATCTGGCAACAGTGGTAACCATTACCAACTCTTAAAAACTTCAAGGGTGATTGCAACTGGCACTACGGCTGCAACTGCAACTTCTACTGCAACTAGTTCTGAGACTGCAACTGCAACTTAGGGTTTTATGAGGAAACCCTAATTTTTCAAACTTCAAATTTTGAAATTCCGATCTAGGAGATAGATGCGTTGAGCTGAGGCGAGTAGGCTGGTGCAGTCAGATTTATGAAAATCCAACTTTTACCCCCTCAAACTTGATCTGCGGATTTATGGACTGGTGCTTCTGGTTTTCTGGTACTTCTGGTACTCTGGTACTTTTGGTACTCTGGTTTTTTGGTACTTTGTGAAAACTAGGGTTTCATTTTCTGGGAGATCTAGCCACTGAAAAGTTGCGCTGAAGGTGCCAAAATGATCGTTTAGGGAGGGTGCACTTTTCTAGATGGTTTTATGGTTGAAATACCTCACCAACAAAAGCCCTAATTTGCATGTACGACGACAATGACTTTTTTTACTTTTCTCCTGTGAAAGATGCTCTCTTAAGTTTGGCTCTGATACCATGTTAATGTTTAAGCCATTATTATAGTTCTTTGCATTTCAATGAACAACAACAACATAATATAAGATCACTGAGAAATACACAATCAAAAGAGACACATCATTTATCTTGGGAAACACTCATGGGGTAGAAAACCCAAAAAAACTTCCTTAATATAGATAGCCAATACAATGCCAAGAGATAACTCAAACAAATACATAAAGTCCTCCCCTAAGGATGCGCCTCTCTCTCTGTCTCTTCTCCAACTGCATCTCTGAAACTTGTCTCTCAATGAACAAGTGAGTGTGTGTCTAAGTGAGGCACTAGCCTCCTTATTTATACAAGTTTGGCACGTGTGGGAGTGTCCTTTCACTGGTAGGGTTGACTTCTTCTCTTGGGTGGTTATAACCACCTTTATTATATTTTGGGGACTCTTTGATATATTTTGGGGCCGACTTCTTCTTTTGCCTATTACAATTATATTATGACCAATCCACAAAAGGGGATTTGGTCCTTTTACAATAGCCGGCATGATCAATCCACAATGGGGATTGATCCAATGAATAATATATTAAATAATAATAAGAATACACTTTGCAGTTACATTAAAAATAATACATATATTAGGATGGAATCAAAGTATTTAAGAAAATAAAAGAATTAATCGACATAAGAAATCAAGCCTATAATTTAACATGGTATCAGAGCTTAGGGTGTGTTAAACATGTTGAAGTGCAGCAATAGCTACACATAGATCCAAGCAAGCTTGATTAAGTTTCTAATGTGAGGACCATGGCATCCTCCATTTCAGTCAGGGCCAAAGATAGGATCGAAGGAGCTACCAATTTTAATGTGTGGAAGCTCCATATAACAAATATCTTGCAATAGCATGATCTTTAGCAGTATGTGACCACAGTGGTGGAGGAACCAACAAATAATGAAGGAAGAACGACTTTAAGGAAGAGTCAAGAAAAGGCCAAGCGAATCATCTTTGACTCAGTCAAAGACAGTATAATCCCTGCAATGACTTCATTGATGACTGCCAAGGACTGTATGGATACCTTGGTGAATTTGTATGATAAACAGGGTCCAAGTCGGAAGAGGACACTTACGCATAAGCTTAAGTATTTGAATATGGAGAAAGGTGAATCAGTGGCATTTTTCTATTCCAGGATAGCTCAGATAAGAGATAAGCTTTTTGTCATAGGGGTGACAGTGGAATATGATGATTTAGTGCAGGCCATTTTTGACAGTCTTCCTTTTTCATGGGAGACCTTCTTATCCACTGTAAGTGGGAAAGAGATTCAACCCATGTTTGAGAGGTTATGGCATGTTTGCGTACAGGAGGAGAGTCACACAACTACCAAGAGCGAGCCAACGAAATAAGAACACTCAACTTTAGCATCAAGATTCAAGGGAAGGAAGAAAGACCCTTTCCAGAAAGGCTCTCAATGGAAGCCAAACACCAAAGGTAAATTCAAAGGAAAGAATATTGATACATCTAAGATTAAATGCTTTAGTTGTAATAAGTTGGGTCATTTTGCTAAAGATTGTTGGTTTAGAAAGAAATATCCTAGGAAAGGGAAACATCATGCCTCAACTGTTGAGGATGATGGATCCAAAAGAAATCATAAAACTCCTTCTAATGAGAAAGAAAATAGGAAAGAATATTATTTGGCTTATGCCTTATCCAGTTCAGTTTCCATGGGGCCGAAAACTTGGTTAGTAGACAGTGGTGCATCAAAGCACATGATAGGGTACAAGGAGATACTCTTAAATTTCGAGACAAAATCTTTTGCAGAGTAGGTCGAGCTTGGGGATGAAAAATGTTACAAGATAGAGGGAGTAGGCTCTATATGCTTCAGATTGAAATCTGGGGCTAGACTTCATGTTAATGAAATATTATATGTTCCAGGGCTCAAGAAGAATCTACTATCAATTGCAACCCTTGAGGAAAAGGGATATTGGGTTATCTTCAAGGACATGAATGCATTACTATGGGCTAAAGGTAGCCACTTAAGTACAACATAACCCATTGGAACTCACAGTGGAGGATTGTACGTCATGTCAGGACAGTCAGTTCAGGCATTGGCTCATGATGCAACTAGCTCCAGTGAGTTGTGGCACATAAGACTTGTACATCTTCATTACAAAGCTCTTCCATATCTACAAAACATGGTATGTGGCATGCCCTCTATTTCTCTTAGTAAAAATGAAATTTTTAAGGGATGCATGCTAGGTAATAATATAAAGAAAACATTTCCTAGTAGTGACAACAGAGCTCAAGGCATCTTAGATCTGGTTCATTTTGATGTATGTGGTCCCATGCCATCTCCCTCACTCAGTGGTTGTTTGTATTATGCCATTTTTATCGATGATTACTCAATAAAATGTTGGATATATTTTCTTAAAGATAAAAGTGACACATTTGATAAATTCAAAGAATATAAATCCTTTATTGAAAAGCAGATAGGGAAACACATCAGAATCCTTAGAACATACAATGGAGGAGAGTTTGAATCTCTTCAGTTTGAGGATTTATGCAAGTCAACAGGAATCAATATATAGTTGAACGTGCCATATAACCCTCAACAAAATGGTGTTGCTGAGAGGAAAACCAAGACTATTTGTGAGGCAACGAAAGAAATGATGTTTGACCAGGATCTGCCAAATTCTTTATGGGCAGAAGATACCTCCACTGCCGTGTATATTCAAAAAAGGTGTCCACATGTTATTTTGAAGGAAAAGACTCCTGAAGAAGTCTTCTCAAGGATCAAACCTGAAGTAGGGCATCTAAGGATATTTTGATGTCCTGTGTATATTCATGTCCCTAAGGAAAAGGGGACAAAGATGTAACCCTCAGGAAAGAAAGGGGTGTTTATGGGGTATAGTGAGAAGTCCAAGGCTTACTGGATTTATGTACCAGGTCAAAGGAAAATAGAGGTAAGCAGAGATGTGGCTTTCCATGAGGAAGCCACATTTAAGAAATCCATAGAGCTTCAATAAGATTTAGAAGCAGTTCAACCAACTTCACCCTCTTTTGAAAATGAAGAGTTAGATTATTAGAGAGAGGAACCTCATGAAGGGCCAAGTAATGAGCCCCTAGAACCCGCTGAAGTGTTAGAAAGAACTCTTGATGAACCTCCAACCAAAAGGAAGCCAGGGTGGCTTAAAGAAATAGTGTGGGAAGCAGAAAGGATAACTGCTCCTAAAGTAACTTTCAGGGAAAGGAAGAGGCCTCATAGGTTTGGAGGCTATGTTGCACTGATGAGAAACATTAGTGATGTCAAACCTTCTTCATTTGAAGAAGAAGATAAATTACAAGTATGGAAGGATGCTATGCTTGAGGAATATAGGTCTATTATAAAGAACAATGTTTGGTACATTGTGCCAAGGCCAAAATACAAATCAATGGTTTCTTCCAAATGGGTCTATAAGATCAAACATGTAGCTGATGGAAGTGTGGAAAAGTTCAAAGCAAGATTTGTAGCCAGAGGCTTCACTCAGAAAGATGGAATCGACTACGAAGAGACTTTTTCTCTTGTAGCCAGGTATACCTCCATTGGAGCTATTATTTCTTTAGCTTCCGTACTTGGTTGGAAGCGACATTAGATGGATGTAAAAACAACATTCTTGAATGGAAAGATTGAACATAAGGTATTTGTGGAACAACCATATGGTTTTATACTTCATAACAAAGGCACTCATGTATGAAAGCGAAGGAAGGCCTTGCATGGTCTTAAGAAGGCTCCCAAAGTTTGGTATGACAGGATTGATGGATTTCTTAAAAGCTTGGGATTTTAGAAAAGTGATGTTGATGCGAATATATACTTCAAGGTAAGAGGTAACCAACATGTTATACTAATCCTGTAATTTGATGATCTCTTTCTAACAGGAGATGAAGGGCTAATAGCTTGGTGTAAGAGGGAGCTAACCTCAAAATTCAAGATGAAAGACTTAGGCTTGATGCATTACTTCCTAGGATTTGAAGTGAAACAAAGACAAGGCAAGATATTTTTGGCACAAGGAAAATACACAGTGGATTTACTAAATAGGTTTAGTATGATGGATTGCAAATCCATGTCTACTTCAATGGTTACCAACCTAAGGAAGTTGCATGATTCTGATACAGGTTCAGATTTGGTGGATCCAACCATGTATAGGCAGCTGATTGAATCATTGATGTACATGATCCACACTAGGCCAGATATATGCTATGCAGTGATTGCAATGAGTCAGTTCATGACTGAACCAAGACAGAGACACTGGGTGGTAGGAAATCACATCTGGAGATATATCAGAGGGACCATTACTTATGGTTTGAGATAGACATCCAGTGGTGGTTTATTTCTGCATGGGTATGCAGATGCTGACTGGGTAGGAAGCCCATTGGATCAGAAGAGTACTTCTGGATACTGCTTCAGTTTAGGATCCACTATGATCTCTTGGTCAAGTTAGAAACAAGGATCCATTGCACAGAGTACAGTAGAGGTGTAGTACATTGCAACAAGTGATGCTAGCAAAGAAGTAACATGTCTCAGAAAATTGGTTTCTGGGTTGTTTAGTGACAAGCTCGAGACGACGGTGGTTCACTGTGATAATAAAAGTTGCATAAAATTAACAGAGAACCCGACATTTCACTACAGGTCAAAACATATTGACATGAGGTACCACTACATTCGAGACTTGGTCCAGAGAAAAAATTTAAAGTTACAGTACATAGCCACGAGCGAGCAGGTAGCTGATATCCTAACCAAGCCTTTGACCTCTAGACAGTTTGTGCAACTGAGAGGAAAGATTGGTGTGGATGAGAATGACTCCCTCACGAGGAGGGAGTGTTAAATTTGGTATCATCAACAATCATTCTCCAATGAGAGGCCATATGGGCCACCCTGAGGCTAGCAAGGGAGATTTGGAGAATCAACCAGTCTTGTGAGGTATTGACAAAAGCCAGTGGGAACGTACAACCTCTGTAAGTCAAACAAAAAGTTAGGACGAATGAGATTCTATGTGAGTCTAATGTAAAAGTTAGGTGGAACGTACAACCTCTATGAGCATAAACAGTCTAGTGAAAAAGTCAGGGGGAACATACAACCTCTGTGAGCATAGAAAAACTAGTGCAAAAGTCAGGGGAACATACAATCTCTGTGAGCCTAGTTAAACCTTGTGAGCCATGAGAAAAATTCAAGGCATATAGCAAAAGTTAGGTTGAATATAAAATTCCTATGAGCTAGAAACAAATGATATTCCTAATATTGCAAATGATGTAATTGTATTGATCTAATGCGTTAGCAGGTGTAAACATTATCCACCATGAAGAGAATTTCGAATTGCCTTGTCAAGAGTTGTAACTAAAGTCTTGAGTCTAGTTGTATGTTAGAACTAAAGTGTAATGTTGAGTTGCAACTAAAGTCTTGAGTCTAGTTCTATTTGAGTAATGTTGAGTTGCAACTAAAGTATTGAGTCTAGTTCTATTTTAGAACTAAAGTGTAATGTTGAGTTGCAACTAAAGTCTTGAGTCTAGTTCTACTTTAGAACTAAGGTGTAATGTTGAGTTGCAACTAAAGTCTTAAGTTTAGTTCTAAGTTCAAACTAAAGCATGCCAGTATCAAGTCTAGTTCTAAGTTCAAACTAAAGTGTAATGCTGAGTTGTAACCAATCTCAAGTCTAGTTCTAAGTTTTAACTAAAGTGTAAAGCTAATTTGTAATCAATCTCAAGTCTAGTTCTAAGTTTGAACTAAAGCATGAAGCTGCGTTATGTTTAATGCATGCAATCATGTTACTATTTCGAGCTTCCCCTCTTCAGCCTATATAAGAAAAGGTCAAACCCTCTCTTCAATATAGTTCTGCAACATAGTTTTGAAAAACAGTTTTCATATGCAGGTTTAGGGTGAAGTAATAGAGGAGCACATTAGTGATAAAGATGCAGCATATCAGAGGTGTATTTCAGCAAGGTCTTGTAAGTCTTTGTCAGGTCATATTCATCTTGGAAAGCTCTTTGAGAGTAGAACATTCATGGTGGATATTTGTAAGAGATATTACATTATTAATGCAAGAAAGGAATATTGTTTGCTGGTGTTTTTGTCCCTGTACAGGGTTTCCCCAGGGTATATGTGTTGTTGATATGCATGTTTACTTATCTACATAATTATTGCTATTCAATTATGATTTGGAGTTGTTGAAGTATATCAAGATGGAATCAAAGTATTGAAGAAAATAAAAGAATTAATCCACATAAGAAATCAAGCTCATAATTTAACACTATCGAGATGGGAAGATCAACTTCAAGAATCCAGTTCAGGTGGAAGTCACTTGGTGAGAGGCCAAGTTGAGGATCTTGGTGAGATGTCGAGATCCAGATACACTTGGTGAGATACCAATAGGGGGACACTCTTGGTGAGATGACAAGAGAGTTACTCTTAGTGAAATTCCAAGAGTAGTGACTGTTGGAGAGATGTCAGGGGGTAGAAATCCTTGGTGGGAGACCAAGGTTGAGATCTTTGGTATGATACCAAGATCTAGGTGATATTGGATAGGTGGAGATGCACTTATAAATATAGATAATGTAGGTTGAGCAGATCTGTGACAAAGACTACTTTTGATTATCAAGGTACAACCATACTCACAGAGTATTTTCCAGTAGGCAACCATGTCCACTATAGGAATGAGATTGGTGGTGAAGGGAACTTTCCTCGGTAAGAGGGAGTGTTGAGATTCGGGTACCTTGGAAAGTGATCCCCTTGTGTTTTCTAGTCTCTAAACACAAAGGGAGAGACTATTAGTCTCATTCCTTTACTTTATGTTATAATTTCACTTTGACTTAAGAGTTTAAGTCAAAAGTGAAATATGTCACTTAAGTCATTAAAGTGATATTTAATTCACTTTGTGGGTGAGTTAAAGGACATGAAGCAAACTAAGGAAAGTGGGTTTCCTAAGTGAGATTTTAGGATTAAATCTCACCCATTTATTAGACATGACTATATTGGATCTAGGACATTGATGTTTTAGGGTTTGGCCAAAGAGAGACTAAAGGAGGGAATAGGGAAAAGATGAGATTCATTCTTCACTTGAGAGGAGAGGAGAATGAGGAGATCTCTTGGGCGCATATCTTGAGGAGGAGAAGGCGCATGAGGTCAAGGGTTTGAGAGGAGCCATAGCTTGGGTCTAGTTCACCATGGAATGTCTATCATGGAGTATGGGATACTTCTTGCTCGAGGGAACATACATCTAGAGAGGGGCACAAGTGCTTGTGGACGGACGCATTCTTGGGAGAAGAGGTACATCAAGCAAAGGAAGGGTGCTCCTTGAGGAGGGTTCTTTATTTTTGAGGAGAGGCTCACTCTATTGGATATGGAGGGTGCACTCTATTGTTGAATTTTTTCTTGAGGAGTAGCGCACTTGAGCTAAGTGCACACCATCACTTTGGAGGGAGGAACTCTTGAGAGAAGGGAGATTCAACAAGGGCAAGTAAAAGAAAAGAAAAAGGTTAAAGGCACAAGCAAAGGCAAGGTCAAGGAAAAGGCACAAGGGAAGAGGACCAAAGGCTAGCAAAGTAAGAGGGGCTCACTAAGGAAAATGGCACCTTGCTTCAAGAGGCTAGCATGGACATCTTCAAGGGAATCCAAGGCTTCCGAGAAGGGTTTCTATTGTACCAGGTTTACTTGTATATGTTTTCCATGTTGTAATTTTTTCTTTGAGGCCTTCTATATATATCTACTTCTAATTGGTTTTCCCCGTGGGGGTTTTTCCAGGGTCATGTTGACCAAAAATGTATGTGTCAATTTCATGCATGCTTAGAAGTGTAGATCAAAATTTAGAGTTATAAATATTGAGAGGAGTGTTATGTGTTTTTGAGTATTATTGTATGTGCTAATCATTGGTATGAAAACACTTGCAAGGGCACCTCAAAAGGACACTTAACCACAAAAATTATCAACAGAAAGTTACTAAACAATTTGTTGTCCTAAAAGGCACCAAAGGACAGTTTTGGAAGTTCAACCTTAGAGCCTAAAATATGATCAAAGACAGATCAATTTTAGCAGCCTGATAGTTCATGGTATCAGATCTCTTGGTGAAAAATACTTGATGATTTCTCGTGCATTCAGTGGACAATTTTTTGACAACGGGTTGGAAGATTTTTGGACAACGTGTTGACAGGGTTTGTGGGCATATATGTTGACAGTTGCAGAACTGATTTTTGACACTTGTGGACAACCTCTTATCACACCTGTGTGGACATGAGTGAGGATGATTTAGACAACCTCTCTTCACAGTTGTTTTTTCAAGAGTGAGGTTGTAGTTCTATTGCCTTTTTTCACACCCATGTTGACAGGAGTGAGGAAATGCTCTTGTGTAGTTTTAGCATCAGTGTGAGATTTAGTGGAAAACCATGTCCATGTACCAGATGAAGGCATAAGATAGTCTAGACAGAGCTAGAAACTGGCCCCCTTGGAAGACCAAGATCAGTTTCACCTTAGAGGACCTTGAACTATGGGATATTGTTCATGGTCCCGTTGTTCTTCCTCCTGTCATTGTTCTCATGTTGGTGGTAGAGTTTAGGAAGAGGAACAAGAAGGATAAAATGACTATTTGTGATAGGGTGAGAGACCACACCATTCCACATTTGACTAGTAAAGACTATGCATTTGAGATGTGAGAGTATTTATGCAATATTTACCAGAGTCCAAACCAGAAATGAAAGATGGTTTTGTAGGACAAGCTCAAGATCTTTCAGATGCTCTATTCCAAGTCGGTTACATCATTCCTTGGACATCTTCAAGTGATTCCAAGGCTTCCAAGAAGGGTTTATAGTGTACTAGGTTCACTTATATATGTTTTATGTGTTGTACTTTTTTCTTTGAGACCTTCTGTATACATCTAATCAAAACTGGTTTTCCCCATGGGGGGTTTTTCCAGGGTCATGTTAACAAAAAAATTATGTGTCGATTTCATGCATTCTTAGAAGTGTAGATCAACATTTAGAGTTGTGAATATTGAGAGGAGTGTTATGTGTTTTTGAGTATTATTGTATGTGATGATCATTGGTTTGAAAACACTTTCAAGGGAATATCAAAAGGACACTTAACCACAAAAATTATCAGTAGAAAGTTACTAAACAATTTATTGTCCTAAAAGGAAACAAATGACAGTTTTGGAAGTTCAAACTTAGAGTTTAAATTATGATCAAATATAGATCAATTTTAGTAACCTGATTGAACCTCGTTTCTCTTCAGATAAGGGGTTACATTATATGTTATTGTATTTTGTTCCATAGTAGAGCAGAACAAATGAAACTGGGAAATTACAGAGCATAATAGAGGTGGTAAATTTTATGTAGCAACCTAACAGGCCATGGGTTTCAAGTAAATCCATAGAGAGTGGCCTCTCCTTTGTACTTTCATTATTTCCATACCATAGAAAAGAAAGCAGAGCGACCTCACCTTCTAGCTGGGTTTTCTCTTGTAAGGGTTTCCTAGAGAAAAACAATGTGTTATTTTGTGGATGGTGTGTGATTCTATTTCCTTGTTCTCTATTTTTTAGTGTTTTATCTATTTCGTGCATAGGCATAAAATCAATAACTAAATATTTTGAAACCTAAGTAATTTAAACTTCATGGTGTTCATTTCAATTTTATTTATCAGATTTGTTGTGGTGAACTATGCAGTGGAATATCTGTGGAATTTTTTAGATCATATTCGTATCAGAGCAGGTTTTCTTTGGGATATTTGTGGGAAGTTGTAGGATCTAGGATTTGGCTTAAAAATAATTCACAGAAATCCTAGCCATGGCAGCCGAGTTTTTTCATAACAACCCTTGAGATCTAGTAGAAGAGAGATCTGAGAGGTTGGAATCACTATTTTCCAATATCGACCGCAATATGAATTTCCTCATAGAAACTCTAGAAATAAAGATTGGGCCATTTGGAGATGATGTAAGCTTTAACTCAAAATTAGATCAAAGGGGAAATCGGGATATTGGGGAGACTAAGGAAAGGAGTTGCGAAAAGAACCTTAGAAAGATCAGTCGAGTTTTAGTGTTGTTAACCCTTCATAGTCCCTATTCAATATGGAAGAGAAAGTGGACATAAATCCATTCCAAGGTGATATCAATGCATTAAAACTGAATCATTGGTTGTAACAACTAGAAGTTTATTTTAGAATTCACCATATAGATGAAGAGCAAAATATTTAATTTTCTAGATTGAAGTTAGAGGGTATTTTTTTAACCTTGTGGGAAATCCATATAGAAACACTTAGGTTGGAGGGTTATCTTCTGGTAACTAGGTGGGAGGACTTCAACACCCTCATCAAGTCCTAATTATACCCTAGAGGACCAATGGATTTGATGACACTATTTCATGTAGAGGCAGGGACAAAATGTAAAGAAGTACACAATTGAGTTAAGAAAGATGGTCATCATGCTAAGTATCTCTCGCAAGAACCCAAATGTACTCCTCAAGTATCTAGGGGGTTTACAGAGTGATCTACGAAATCATGTGATGCTCTTCAAACTAAGGAATGTTAAGCCCTAAATAGTGGCTCATTAACCCTTAATTGAGGCATATTACATTAGTAATGTTATTTTATTTATGTCATATTTAGTCTATTAGTTGTAATTGTACCTCCTAGTCTCCTATATATATCAAGGAGACATTTTCATTTGGAATCATCTTGTATTCAGAAATTTATGTGGGCATAAGGAGGTTGCCCCCTCGAAGAGGCTTATTATCTAAATTTATCTTTTTTTCAAGGCATTGAGTACTTATTATGATTTTTTTCTATGCTATATTAATATTTGGTTCTTAATATATGGTATTAGAGCTCAAGGTCTTGGGGTTTCGCTGCTACATATGAGACACCTTGGAATTTTTGCCATAAATTTTTTTCTACAATGTTTCAGAAGGAACTTCTTGGAGGATATTTAGTAGACGGATCAAGGTACATTGGGTTAAAATTTCATCTCTTGAGGCTTTATACTTTCAGAGATAAAGCTTGTGTAAGATAGGGGTCTAGAATCATCCTGAATTGAGTCATTGCAACATTTTCTCTATAAAATTTTTTTTGTAATGTTTCAGACCCTAAAATCCATATTCTGTTCATAGAAATTAGTAAGGTACCTGTGGTAAAAAATTTAACTTCTGGGTCATCTTACATTTGTAGATACACCCTGTGGAAGATAGGGTATTTGACTAGTCCTATTGACTAGTCTCAAGCATGTGTTCTCGGTAAAACAATCATAACTTCCTCCCAGAGTATCCAAATTGAGTGAGACTGGTTGCATTGGATAATGGACAGTCTGTAGTATTTCTGGTACAATTTTCAGAATTTTATATCAATTATTTTGTGTGGGGAACACTATACAAATGAGATATCCTAGAAAGGAAACAAATTAGCAATTTGTGGGGAAGTTACTGTAAATTCCACTTGGCACATCCAATTTTGATCAGAATTGTGGCATTGCAGAGAAGAAATATCAGAGAACTACAAAAAATATTTTTTCATACTTAGAAGGGTCGAAACTTTGGAGATACAACAGAAGAAATATTGTCTAGCAGAACCACCTCAAAATCAAGGTTCAAAAGTGATACTTGGCCAACATGCCACCCAAAAAGGGAACTTCTACACCAAATAAGCCTCTAGACAATCCTACTTGGACTCTTGATGAAGGTGAAGAAATGCATAGGGACATAAATGAATTACAAAATAAGACAGTGACAAAAGATGAATTGGAGGCAATAATGGATACTAAGATGGATGGTTTAAAAAAAGATATGATGAAAGGATTGAGAATTTTCCTAATAGAGAGGACACTTGAAAGTGAAAATGTATCCCATGAAATTCATGATGAGGACACAAGGAAGATGAATTAAGAATGGAGAAAATCCAACTTTGGGTTGAAGACCAACCACATTCCTAAGATTGATATGAGGAAGTTTGATGGCAAGAACCCAATCACATGGATACTTCAGATGGAGCAATCCTTTGATTTACATAATGTGCCACATAAACAAAAGATACAAATTGCTTCTTTATATTTAGAACCCAATCAATTTGTATGGGATCGATGGATTTGTTCTCGCAAATCACTAGTCAATTGGACAATTTTCAGGGAAGAAATGATAGCACACTATGAGGATACAAGAAGAAATACCTTCTTTAGCCAATTGATAAATCTCAAGAAAAAGGGTTCAGTTATAGAGCACATTGAGAACTTCCAAAGATTGAATATAAAGGTAACAAATATTCCAGATGAGCACT
>JZKD02S1613386.1:557491-568598 GCA_000966675.3 Picea glauca
TAAGCCATCTATTCCTCTAGATCTCCAAGGGATCATTGATAAGCATTCCAAAGTATTTGAAGATATTCCCAAAGGTCTTCCACCCACTTGAAATCATGATCATGATATTCACCTAGTTCTTGGGAGTGTTCCTCCTAACATCAGGCCATACAGATACCCTTATGCCCAGATGATCCAGATTATTTTTGACAAGAAATGAGAGTGGATATATAATAAAGAAACGCACATAGATATCACGTATATCCAATAATATAACATAAATATATCAGAGATGCAACCATAAACACAGCGATACAGTAATACAGAATTTCTATTAATGAAATAAATGTAGAGAGACTGTAAAAATACAGAGTGAAAGACTCGCTAGAAGGGTGGCAGCTTATTTCTGAGAAGAGATGTGACGGCTACTCGCATTCGCAAGAATATTATTACAATGAGGCTCTGAAGAAATTTTTACAATAAACAGGAATGCCCAAATCCATCGACATCCAAAAACCTAACCCTAGGAGATGAAGCGCCAAAAGTCATGTGGGCCCCGTTTGGGTAAGTTGGTGCATCAACTTCTCGGGGTCGTATCTTTTGCATACGATCTTCGTTTTAGGTGTATGATAGCCCATTGGAAAGGCATCATCGAGGAGATTCATTTTGGGGCCTAAATCATGACTTTGGCTATAATTTATTTGGGTCTATCCTGAAAAACCTTCATTTAGAACCTCAAAATGGCCCTGGAAGTTAAAACCTGTTAAAAATAGTAAATTGCCAAAATTGTCAGAAAACTATTTTGATCTAGTTGGAAAAGGTGGGTGGCCACTGATATCCACCTGAATCAATCCTCCCTCCTTATAAAGAAATGGTATCCATTGTGTTGAGTTCCCGAGGGAGAGGAAAAAGTGTTTGTTGAATCTGCATCTTGGTGAGCTGCTTGTCTTGCTGGAGACGTCGTGTTTCTCAGTTTGTGGAAATATGTCACAAACCTGTTGAGGTTGAGGTTGTTCAACAAGTCGAGATACATGAGAGGACAGTGTGCAGAAGGAATATTTGTGTTTTGTTGCACCCTTGTCTACCTGCTTCTCTTGGATTAAAGGTGCTCAGGGCAAGGTTGTAGTGGTTGCAGTGTCCTTCTGTTCTCCTTCTAAATAGATTGTGAAGAAGCTAAAATTTTGCAGTATGAGATACTACATTGCGACACTTTTTAGGCGGAACAATAGTCAGAACTACCTATGGTATTCTGTAGAGATGACTCCTAGAGAAACAATGACACTGCGGGGTTGAGACTCATAAACAACATGGCGCTTCCACACATATAGTTGGCCCAAGAGAACATCACAGACATCCATTGGGGCAACATCACATAATACCTCATCCTTGAAGGGATGGATGTCGTATGACAATCAACACTGTTGGCTGACACAAAGATCTTGTCCTCGGTGAAGCCACTCGATGTTGTATGGTTGTGGGTGTGGTGTTGTCGAGAACCCAACTATTTGACGACCTCTGTTGAGATGAGGTTCTTCTGGCTTCTGCTATCAAAAATAAAATGAAGTGGGGTCCCCTTCACCCACATCTGTGAATGAAAAAGATGCTCCCCCCCCTTCAGGATTTGTTGGTTCTTCTGGTTGAACCAGTGGGGTATGCGTTAATGATTTGTCCTTTACCAATATTTTCAGAATCAGATTTTGAATCAGGGTTCGGATCCTTGTCTTTGATCTCGGCCACCAATGATTGTTTTGAGCGAAATTCATTGGTGTTGTGCCAGGGTATTTTGTGGAAATCGCAACATTTTTCGGTGTCCTTCTTTGTCTTCTCGTGACCCTTCTTTTCCTGTGGCTTGGACTGGTTTTTGGGAGACAGTCTGTTAGGGTTGTCTTTGTCATACTTTGGTTGTTGCGAATTTGCAGATCCGAACTCCCATTTTTTCTGGTGCTTAAACTTCTACTCGATTTTAATAGCATATCAATAAGCAACACCGAGTGATGAGATATCTAGAAAATCCATTTCAGTTTGGATGTATCTGTGTAGAGACCCATGGTATTTTAGAACCAAATGTCATTTGAAGTCTTTGATACCCAGCTTGGTACACAAGCTATTGAAGGTATTGGTGAACTCCGGAACTTCTTGTCCCCTCTCTTGCTGCAGTGTGGTCCATCTCATGTACTGGTCCTCATAGTTGCCAACATGATAATACTGTTCCTCTGTGGACCAGTATATATTATTATCCCAGTAATTTTCCCACAAATGTTTGACATGAGGGAGATCTTTAAGGAGTGTGAAGGTGATCTTTTCTCTGTCGAAAAAATTGTGAACAGAGAAATAACCTTCAAGCAGAGTTAACCATTTTTCTAGGGCTTCTGTATCTATCTGTCCTTCAAATACAGGAATATCAAAATTAAATTGTACCTTGAAAGGTGAGGTGCTTGCAAAGTGGCCACTTGATGAAGATGCACCTGTTTCTATCGGTAGGCATTGAAGGATGTGGGAAAAATTCTCCATCATTTCGTCCCTCTGTCGCATGAGAGTTTGCTCAAGCAACAGACTGATAGGATCGTTTGCTCCGTCGTTTTTATTTTCTTCCGCCATTGAGGATTTCTTGGTTGCATGAGAGAGATTGTATTCAAGATAGACAAGCTTGAGACCAAAATTGCTATACTCGAACCTCGTCGGGGACATGCATTGAAAAAAATGATAAAGAACAACCTGCTCTGAAACCACTAATGCAGATTATTTTCGGCACAAAATGAGAGAGGAGATATAATAAAGAAATGCACAGAGATATCATGTATATCCAATAATATAACATAAATATATCATAGATGCAACCATAAAAATAGAGATACAATAACACACGATTTCTATTAATGAAAAAAATATACAGAGACTGTAAAAATACAGAGTGAAAGACTCGCTAGAAAGGTGGCAACTTATCTCTGAGAAGACATGTGACAGCTACTCGCATTCACAAGAAGATGATTACAATGAGGATCTGAAGGTATTTTTAAAATAAACAGGAATGCCAAAAACCCTCAACAAACAAAAACCTAACCCTAGGAGAGGAAGCGCCAAAAGTCATGTGGGCCATGTTTGGGTAAGTTGGTGCATCAACTTCCCGGGGTTGTAACTTTTGCATACGATCTTCGTTTTAGGTGTATGATAGCCCGTTGGAAAGGTATCATCAATGATATTCATTTTGGGGCCTCAATCATGCCTTCAAATATCATCAATTTGGGTCAATCTCGAGAAACCTTCATTTAGGTCCTCAAAATGGCCCTAGAAGTTAAAACCTGCTAAAAATAGTAAATTGCCAAAATTGCCAGAAAATTGTTTTGAGCCAGTTGGAAAAGGTGGGTGGCCACTGATATCCACCTAGATCAATCCTCCCTCCTTAGGAAGCAATGGGCTCTATTTCATTGAGTTCTCGGGGGGGAGGGGAAAGCATTTATTGAATCTGCATCTTGGTGAGTTGTTTGTCTTGCTAGAGATGTCGCACAACTTAGTTTGTGGAAGTCTGTCACAAACCTATTGAGGTTGAGGCTGTTCAACAAGTCAAGATACATGAGAGGACGGTGTGCAGAAGGAATATTTACATTTTTTTGCAACCTTTTCGACCTGCTTCTATTGTATATAAGGTTCTTGGGGCGAGGCTGTAGTGGTTGTAGTGTCCTTCTGTTCTCCTTCTGAACAGATTGTGAAGAAGCTAAATTTTGCAGTATGAGATACTACCTTGTGACACTTTTTAGGTGGAACAATATTTAGAACTACCTCTGGTATTCTGTAGAGATGACCCCCCAGAGAAACAATGACACTTCGGGGTCGAGACACATAAACAACATGGCACTTCCACATATATGGTTGGCCCAAGAGAACATCAAAAACATCCTATGGGGGAACATCACATAATACCTCATCCTTGAAGGGCTGGATGTTGTATGACAATCGACACTGTTGGATGACATGAAGATCTCGTCCTTGGTGAAGCCACTCGATGTTGTATGGTTGCGGGTGTGGTGTTGTCGACAATCCCAACTGTTTGACATCCTCTATTGAGATGAGGTTATTTTGGCTTCCGCTATCAACAATAAAATGAAGTGGGGTCCCCTTCACCCACTTCCGTGAATGAAAAAGGTGCTCCCCCTCTTCAGGATCTGTGGGTTCTTTTGGTTGAACCAGTGGGGTCTGCGTCAATGATCCGTCCTTTACCAATATTTTTAGAATCAGATCTTGAAACAGGGTTCGGCTCTTTATCTTTGATCTTGACCACCAATGATTGTTTTGGGAAACATTCATTGATGTTGTGCCAGGGGATTTTGTGTAAATCACACCATTTTCTGGTGTCCTTATTTGTCTTCCTGTGACCCTTCTTTTCCCGTGGCTTGGACTAGTTTTCAGGAGACAGTATGTTAGGGATGTCTTTGAAATACTTTGGTTGTTGCGGATTTGTAGACCCAAACTCTCATTTGTTTTGGTGCTTAAATTTCTGCTCGATTTTAACAACATATCGATAAGCAACACTGAGTGATGAGATATCCATAAAATCCATTTCATTTTGGATGTATATGTGTAGAGCCCCACTGTATTTCAGAACCAAATTTCCTTCAGAGTCTTTGATACCCAGCTTGGTGCGCAAGGTATTGAAGGTATTGGTGAACTCTGGAACTGCTTGGCCCCTCTCTTTCCGCAGTGTGGTCCATCTCATGTATTGGTCCTCATAGTTGCCAACAGGATATTACCATAACAAAAATATATCAGAGATGAAACCATAAACACATAGATACAGTAATACATGATTTATATTAATGAAAGAAATGTATAGAGACTATAAAAATACAGAGTGAAAGACTCGCTAGAATGGTGGCAACTTATCTTTGAGAAGAGATGTGACAGCTACTCACATTCACAAGAAGATGATTATAATGGGGCTATGAAGGCCTTTTAAAATAAACAAGAATTTCAAAAACCCTCGACATCCAAAAACCTAACCCTAGGAGATGAAGTGCCAAAAATCACGTGGGCTCCGTTTGGGTAAGTTAGTGCATCAACTTCCCAGGGTCGTAACTTTTGCATACGATCTTCGTTTTAGGCATATGATAGCCCATTGGAAAGGTATCATTGGGGAGATTCATTTCTAGGTGGAATAGACATCACATAAATCTAGTGGGGAAACATCACATAATACCTCATCCTTGAAGGGTTGGATGTCGTATGACAATTGACACTGTTGGCTGACACAAAGATCTAGTCCTTGGTGAAGCCACCCGATGTTGTATGGTTGCAGGTGTGGTTTTGTCGAAAATCCCAATTGTTTGATGACCTCTGTTGAGATGAGGTTCTTCTGGATCCCCCTATCAACAACAAAATGCAGCGGAGTCCCCTTCACCCACATCTGTGAATGAAAAAGGTGCTCCCCCTCTTCAGGATCTGTTGGTTCTTCTAGTTGAACCAGTGGGGTCTGTGTTAATGATCTATCCTTTACTAGTATTTTTAGAACCAGATAAAGAATCAGGGTTCGACTCCTTGTCTTTGATCTCGGCCACCAATGATTGTTTTGAGCGACATTCATCGGTGTTTTTCTAGGGGATTTTGTGGAAATCGCACCATTTTCTGGTGTCCTTCTTTGTCTTCCCGTGACCCTTCTTTTCCTGTGGCTTGGATTGGTTTTCAGGAGAGTGTTTGTTAGGGTTGTCTTTGTCATACTTTGGTTGTTTCATATTTGCAGACCCGAACTCCCGCTTGTTCTGGTGCTTAAATTTCTTCCCAATTTTAACAACATATCGATAAGAAGCATCGAGTGATGCAACATATAGAAAATCCATTTCAGTTTGAATGTATCTGTCTAGAGCCCCACGGTATTTCAGAACCAAATGTCATTCGGAGTAGTTGATACCCAGATTGGTGCGCAAGGTATGGAAGGTATTGGTGAACTCTGGAACTACTTGGACCCTCTCTTTCCACAGTGTGGTCTGTCTCATGTACTAGTCCTCATAGTTGTCAAAAGGATAATACTGTTCCTTTACCGCATCCACAAAAAATTCCCAAGTGGGCTCGACCCCGTATATTCCAGACTCCTTTGTGAAACTTTTCTCCCAGTAAGTTTCCCACCAATGTTTGACATGAGGGAGAGCTTTAAAGAGTGCGATGGTGATATTTTCTCCGTCGAAAAATTGTGAATAGAGAAATAACCTTCTAGCAGAGTTAACCATTTTTCTAGGGCTTCTGCRTCTATCTGTCCTTCAAATAAAGGAATATCAAAATTAACTTGTACCTTGAAAGGCGAGGTGCTTCCAAAGTGGATGCTTGATGAAAATGTGCCTGTTTCTATCGACTGACATTGAAGGATGTGGGAAAAATTATCTGTCATTTCATCCCTTTGTTGCATGAGAGCTTGCTCTAGCAATAGACTGATATGATCATCTGCTCTGTTGTTTTTCTTTTCTTCCACCATTGAGGGTTTCTTGGGTGTACGAGAGAGATTGTCTTCAAAAGAGACAAGCTCGAGACCCAAATTTCTATACTCGAACCTCATCGGGGACATGCACTAAAAAAAACGGGGACATGCACTAAAAAAAACAATCCAGAACAACCTTCTCTGAAACCACTGATATAGATTATTTTCAGCACGAAATGAGAGCAGAGATA
This sequence comes from Picea glauca, assembly GCA_000966675.3. Taxonomy (NCBI): domain Eukaryota; kingdom Viridiplantae; phylum Streptophyta; class Pinopsida; order Pinales; family Pinaceae; genus Picea; species Picea glauca. The sequence goes on from JZKD02S1613386.1 coordinate 564,122, forward strand.
TAATAAAGAAATGCACAGAAATATCGCGTATATCCAATAATATAACAAAAATATATCAGAGATGAAACCATAAACATAGAGATATAGTGATACATGATTTCTATTAATGAAATAAATGTACAAAGACTGTAAAAATATAGAGTGAAAGACTCACTAGAATGGTGGCAACTTAGCTCTGAGAAGAGATGTGATGGCTACTTGCATTCGCAAGAAGATGATTACAATGAGGCTCTGAAGGAATTTTTACAATAAACAGGAATTCCAAAAACCCTCGACATCCAAAAACCTAACCCTAGAAGATGCAGCGCCAAAATTCATGTGGGCCTTGTTTGGGTAAGTTGGTGCATCAACTTCCTGGGGTTGTAACTTTTGCATACGATCTCCGTTTTAAGCGTATGATATCCCGTTGGAATTTTATCATCAAGGAGATTAATTTTGGGGCCTCTATAATTATTTCTACTATCATTGAGTTGGGTCGATCCCGAAAAACCTTCATTGAGGCTCTCAAAATGTCCCTGGAAGTTAAAACTTGCTAAAAATAGTAAATTGCCAAAATTGCCAGAAAACTATTTTGGGCTAGTTGGAAAAGGTGGGTGGCCATTGATTTCCACCTAGATCAATCCTCCCTCATTAGGAAACAATGGTCTCCATTGCATTGATTTCCCAGGGGAGAGGGAAAAGTTTTTTTTGAATCTACATCTTGATGAGCTTCTTGTTTTGTTGGAGACGTCGTGCTGCTCAGTTTGTGGAAGTCTGTCACGAACCTATTGAGGTTGAGGCTATTCAATAAGTAGATATACATGAGAGGATGGAGTGTAGAAGGAATCTTTTCATTTTTCTGCAGCCTTGTCGACCTGCTTCTGTTGGATAGAAGGTGCTTGGGGCAAGGCTGTAGTGGTTGCAGTGTCCTTCTGTTCTCCTTCTGAAAAGATTGTGAAGAAGCTAAATTTTTCAGTATGAGATACTACCTTGCAACACTTTTTAGGTGGAACAGTAGTCGGAACTACCTTTGGTATTCTGTAGAGATGACCCCCCAGAGAAACAATGACACTACGGGGTCGAGACTCATAAACAACATGGCGCTTCCACATATATGGTTGGCCCAAGAGAACATCACAGAGATACAGTGGGGAAACATCACATAATACCTCATCCTTGAAGGGTTGGATGCCGTATGACAATCGACACTATTGGCTGACATGAAGATCTCGTCCTTGGTGAAGCCATTCAATGTTGTATGGTTGTGGGTATGGTGTTGTCGACAATCCCAACTATTTGACGACCTCTGTTGAGATGAGGTTCTTCTCGTTTCCGCTATCAAAAATAAAATGCAGCGCGGTCCTCTTCACCCACATATGTGAATGAAAAAGGCACCCCCCCTCTTCAGGATTTGTTGGTTCTTCTGGTTGAACCAGTGGGGTCTACGTCAATGATCTATCCTTTACTAGTATTTTTAGAATCAGATTCTGAATCAGGGTTCGGCTCTTTGTCTTTGATCTTGACCACCAATGATTTTTTTGAGAGACATTCATCGATGTTGTGCCAGGGGATTTTGTGGAAATCAGACCATTTTCTAGTGTCCTTCTTTGTCTTCCCGTGACCCTTCTTTTCTTGTGGCTTGGACTGGTTTTCGAGAGACTGTCTGTTAGGGATGTCTTTGTCATACTTTGGTTGTTTTGGATTTGCAAACCCGAACTCCCATTTTTTTTGGTGCTTAAATTTCTGCTCGATTTTAACAGCATATTGATAAGCAACATCGAGTGATGGGATATCCAAAAAATCCATTTCAGTTTGGATGTATCTGTGTAGAGCCCCATGATATTTCAGAACCAAATTTCATTTAGAGTATTTGATACCTAGCTTGGTGCACAAGGTATGGAAGGTATTGGTGAACTCCGGAACTGCTTGGCCCCTCTCTTGCCACAGTGTGGTCCATCTCATGTACTGGTCCTCATAGTTTCCAACAGGGTAATACTCTTCCTTTACTGCATCCACAAAAAAATCCCAAGTGGGATCGACCCCATATATTCTAGACTCCTCTGTGGAACTTTTCTCCCAATAAGTTTCCCACCAATGTTTGACATGAGGGAGAGCTTTAAGGAGTGCGAAGGTGATCTTTTCTCTGTCGAAAAAATTGTGAATAGAGAAATAACCTTCTATCAGAGTTAAACATTTTTCTAGGGCTTCTGCATCTATTTGTCCTTCAAATATAGGAATATCAAAATTAAATTGTACCTTGAAAGGCGAGGTGCTTCCAAAGTGGCCGCTTGATGAAGATGTGCTTATTTCTATCGGCAGGCGTCGAAGGATGTGGGAAAAATTCTCTATCATTTCGTCCCTCTATTGCGTGAAATCTTGCTCAAGCAATAGATTGATAGGATCGTCTGCTTCGTTGTTTTTCTTTTCTTCCGACATTGAGGGTTTCTTGGGTGTGCGAGAGAGATTTTCTTCAAGCGAGACAATATCGAGACCCAACATTCTATACTCGGACTTCCTCGGGGACATGCACTGAAAAAAACAATTAAGAACAACCTACTTTGAAACCACTGATCCAGATTATTTTCGGCACGAAATGAGAGCGGAGATATAAGAAAGAAATGCATAAAGATATCGTTTATATCCAATAATATAGCAGAAATATATATGAGATGAAACCATAAACACAGAGATACAATATTACATGATTTCTATTAATGAAAGATATGTATAGAGACTATAAAAATACAGAGTGAAAGACTCGCTAGAATGGTGGCAACTAAGCTCTGAGAAGAGATGTGATGGCTCCTTGCATTCATAAGAAGATGATTACAATGAGGCTCTGAATACATTTTTACAATAAACAGGAATGCCAAAAACCCTTGACATCCAAAAACCTAACCCTAGGAGATGAAGCGCCAAAAGTCATGTGGGCCTCGTTTGGGTAAGTTGGTGCATCAACTTCCTGGGGTTGTAACTTTTGTATACGATCTTAATTTTAGGCGTATGATAGCCTGTTGGAAAGGTATCATTGAGGATATTCATTTTGGGGCATCAATCATGACTTTAAATATCATTGAGGGGATTCATTTAAATATCTAGAAAATCCATTTTAGTTTGGATGTATCTGTGTAGAGCCCCACAGTATTTCAGAACCAAATGTCGTTTGGAGTCTTTGATACCCAACTTGGTGCACAAGGTATGGAAGTTATTGGTGAAATATGGAACTGCTTGGCCCCTCTCTTTTTGTAGTGTGATCCATCTCATGTACTGGTCCTCATAGTTTCCAATAGGATAATACTATTCCTTTACCACATCCACAAAAAAATCCCAAGTGGGCTCGACCCCATATATTCTAGACTCCTCTGTGGAACTTTGTTCCCAGTAAGTTTCCCACCAATGTTTGACATGAGGGAGAGATTTAAGGAGTGTGAAGGTGATCTTTTCTCTGTCGGAAAAATTGTGAACATAGAAATAACCTTCTAGCAGATTTAACCATTTTTCTATGGCTTCTGCATCTATCTGTCCTTCAAATACAGGAATATCAAAATTAAATTGTATCTTGAAAGGTGAGGTGCTTCCAAAGTCGTTGATTGATGAAGATGCACCTGTTTCTATCGATAGGCGTTGAAGGATGTGGGAACAATTCTCCATCATTTCATCCCTCTGTCACGTGAGAGATTGCTCAAGCAACAGACTGATACGATCGTCTGCTCCATCATTTTTATTTTCTTCTGCCATTGAGGGTTTATTGGGTGTGCGAGAGAGATTTTCTTCAAGAGAGACAAGCTCGAGACCCAACTTTCTATACTCGAACCTCGTTGGGGACATGCATTGAAAAAAATGATCAAGAACAACCTGCTCTGAAACCACTGATCCAGATTATTTTTGGCACGAAATGAGAGCGTAGATATAATAAATAAATGCACAGAGATATCACGTATATCCAATAATATAACAAAAATATATCATATATGAAACCATAAACACATAGATACAGTAATACATGATTTCTATTAATGAAATAAATGTACAGAGACTGTAAAAGTACAGAGTGAAAGACTCGTTAGAATGGTGACAACTTATCTCTGAGAAGAGATGTGACAACTACTCACATTCACAAGAAGATGATTACAATGAGGCTTTGAAGGCCTTTTTACAATAAATAGGAATTCCAAAAACCCTCGACATCCAAAAACCTAACCCTAGGAGATGAAGCGCCAAAAGTCATGTGGGCCCCGTTTGGGTAAGTTGGTGCATCAACTTCCTGGGGTTGTAACTTTTGCATACAATCTCCGTTTTAGGCGTATGATAGCCCGTTGGAAAGGTATCATCGAGGAGATTCATTTTGGGGCCTCAATGATGCCTTTGGCTATCATTAAGTTGGATAGATACCGAAAAAACTTCATTTAGGCCCTCAAAATGGCCCCAGAAGTTAAAACCTACTAAAAATAGTAAATTGCCAAAATTACCAGAAAACTGTTTTGAGCCAGTTGGAAAA
>JZKD02S1613386.1:568608-608393 GCA_000966675.3 Picea glauca
TAGTTTGATTCTCCCACTCCCTTGATGGGATATTGGTAATCATCTCCAAGTGTTACTTTTTGAGAAAAATTCTTTTCTGAAATACAAGAGAGAGTATTTCTCTTACCCATCATGTTCTTTGATGCACCACTATAAATGAGCCATGTGTCCTCTCCAGGTGTTACCGATCCTGAGAGGGTCGAGATCAAGACATGGTCCTTGATCATATTTGTAGGTGGATCTTCATCTTCGACTATATGGGCATGTTTCCTCTTATGTTTCCTCTTGTATTCTTCTTTTATGACTGGACAAGAATTCACCTTGTGTCCCACCTTATCACAATGATAGCATTGTATAGATGAGAGATCTCTTTCCTTGCGTTGTCCTTTCTTCTGAAATCTCCTTGGATGAGATTCTTTGTTATTGGATTTGTTTGATGGTTGAGGCTCTCTATGAGTCTCCCTTTTGAGGTAGGGTTTATTCCTTCCTCCTTTGGTGTGGGTGGCTAGGGCTTGATCATCATCCCTATCTAGTAGCACTTCATGATTCGCTACTCTTGTTTCTTCTTGGATGCATTCTTCCCATAGGCTGTCGAACTTTAGTTTATCCATTCCGGCACATTTCATCTGGATGAAAGCATCCCAAGGTCTTGTAAGACCATTTAGTGCCGTCATTATGAATTCGTCTTCGTATATGGTATCTCCAATATATTCTATCTATTCTTTGAATTCCAAGATTCTGGAGAAGTTTTCCTGAATCATTTCTCCTTTCTACATCCTTGTATTCTTCAGTTGAGTTCTAAGATTCATCTTCCGGTTTATGGTCTTTCCTTCATATAGTCTGGTTAAGGCATAAAACATTTATTTCAGGGTCTTCTTGGATGACACATAAGGGATCAGATGGTCCTTGATTGAATCTGCAATGATTCTTTTGGCCCTTATTGTGTCCTTTTGATGCTTTGCCTTTTCTGCAACATCTTTGGGTTCCGATACGTCGTTTTTGACGAATATTGCTAGGTCATTCTCTTCAAGAATGAGGCCAATCCTATACTTCCAGGCACGAAAGTTTTCCACTCCTTCTAACTTGTCAACAAGTTTAATGCTTGCACACATCTTTACTTGGAGCTAGGAAAATGACCGAAAAATGAAATTGCTCAAAATAAAAATTTGAACTTACCAGGAGATGTGCTTGGCTGAGGTGAGCTGCCTGGTGTGTTTGGATCTGAGAAAATCCAACTTTTTCCCCTTCAAATATGATCTATAGATTTCTGGACTGGTGCTTTTCGTACTTCTGGTACTCTGGTACTTTTGGTACTAGTTTTCTGGTACTTCTAGTACTTTTGTGAAACTAGGGTTTCACTTTTCAGGAGATATGACCACTAAAAAGGTGCACTGAAGGTGCCAAAATGATCCTTGGGGGGGGGGGGTGCAACTTTCTAGGTGGTTTTGAAGCTGAAAAGCTTCACTTTTGAGAAACCCTAATTTGTAGGTACTACAACAACGACGTTTTTCTCTTACGAAATATGCTTCCTTCAAGTTGGCTCTGATACCGTGTTAATGTTTATGCCATTATTATAGTTCTTTTCATTTCAATAGATAATAGCAACATAAGAACAAGATCACTGAGAAATACAAATTCATAAGAGACACAACATTTATCCCGGGAAACCCTCTAGGGGGAAGAAAACCAAGCAAAACTTCCTTAATATAAATATCCAATACAATGCTAAGAGATCTCTATGCTAAAACAGAAAATCCTCTCCAAGATATGCGCCACTCTCTCTCTTCTTTGCCGGTAACAGATCAGAACTTGTCTCTCAAACTGAGCAAGTGAGTTGTGATCAAATGAGGTGCTAGCCTCCTTTATTTATACAAGTTCTGGTACGTGTGAAATGTTTCTTCACTGGCAGGGCTGACTTCTCAATCTGGGTGGGTAAACCAACCTTTATTATATTTCTGGGTCTCTTAATTAACTGTTGGGGCCGACTTCTTATTCTGCCTATTATAATTTTCTGTTGACCAATCCGCAAAAGGGGATTTGGTCCTATTACAATAACCGACATGATCAATCCACAATGGGGATTGATCCTATGAATAAAATATCAATAATAATAAGAATACTCTTTGCAGTTACATTATTTCAACACTAGTCTCAAAATATACCAAGGAGACATTTTCATTTGGAATCATCTTGTATTTGGACATTTATGTTGGAATAAGGAGGTTTCCCCCTCGAAGAGGATTATTATCTGAATTTCTCTCTTTTTCAAGGCGTTGAGTACTTATTCTGAGGTTTTTCTATGCTATATTGATATTTGGTTCTTAACAAGGACATTGGATGAGGCACGTGTACAAGCACAATACTTGGAAAACATAGGCCAAAATAAAGGGAATCCAAGCAGTTCCAAGATGAAATATCACCATGAAGCTTATAGTAAGAGGAAGAATACGTGGAAAGGGAGAAAATACAAGAAGACAACAACCACTACAGATCAGTGAAAATATCCCAACAACCATTGCAATCATTACAACATTGGTGTTCACATTGAGGAAAAGTGTCGGAAACCACATCTAGATCTAAACCCAAAGAACCACAAGAAGGAAGGAAAGAAAAAGAACCTTAGAGCCACATATTTGGGCAATCGGGTTGAAAGTATCTTTGATGTGGATGAAAATATTTTATGCACATATGTGTAGAAGAAGGTGAATCCAAGTAGCCTTCATCACCGAGAAGAGAAGGAGATGACCAAACTCTTGCACATTAAGATTTAGGTCAAGAAGACCAAGATATATGCTCTTTTCAACTCTAGTTCATAGGATAATCTCGTAGCAGTGGATCTGGTAAAAAATCTTGGATTGGAGATTCACGGTCATCCTAGCCCCTATCCATTGGGTTGGGTAAACAAGGATGCATAGATCAAGGTAGTTGTACAGTGGAAGATTAAATTTGTTGTAATTGATGATTTTACAGATGAAGTAGAATTGTATGTAGTACCAATAGATGTATGCAGATTAGTGTTTGGAAGCCCCTACATGTATATGAAGGAATTTATTTTCATGTGTAGATACAATCAATACCACTTCATCAAGGACGAGAAATCCTTCATCATTAATGCGCACAAAGGAAAATAAAAAATTTCACTGGTAAGTGCCAATTAAGCAAGGAAACTGATCAATTCTAGAAAGAAATATGTTTTAATTTTTACCAAGGGAAAATTAGTCTAGTGAAAAGTTGTTAAAAGTAAATACACCCCTAGAAGGGTGTACTAAAGAGAAGAAACATATGTTGGAGGATTTTCTACAGGCATACAAAGGAGTGTTCCAAGAGCCTAACGGGATACCACCTAAGAGGGAAGTGGAGCATGAAATCCAATTATTGCTAGACTCCCGCTTGCTAGATATTGGGTTGTATAGATAGTCCATTCTGGAAGAAGATCCAGAATGACATCAAATGATCAAATGAAATCCATTGTGGTTGTAAGGTTTTATCCTTTGAATTTTGTTGATATTAACAGTATTCCTAATGTTTTTCCTACTATGGATATTTGGGGAGACTTCCTTCTACGGTTCAGAGAAAGAAAAGAGGATAATCCTTCAGATCACCTCATCATATTTCATCAATGTATGGCTCAACTAAATATACATTAGGAATATGTGCTCATGAAAATGTTTGTGTACTCATTAGAAAGGGATGCTCATGAATGGTACCGATATTTTCCTCCTTCTAGCATATATTCTTTAAAAGAATTTCATATAGCATTCCATCATCAATGTGAAAGGTATTTTTCCTAGGAACTTCTTCTTGAGCATTGTTGTGAAGAATTTCATTTAGATATTCATCATATTTATTCTTTTAGTAGTGAGGATGGAAGCGAATATATTAATGAAGATATTGAGGAAAATCAAATTCTTTCTGTTGCTACTTCCCAAGAAGAATATCTTCAATATACAATTGATGGTAATATCGATGATTGCATAGCTGTGGATGATTTAGATCTTGTTCCTTATGTACCTGCAACTTCAAATTTAGATGAGTATGATAATGTTGAGGAAGAAGAAGAATATGTTGTTCCAAATCTGTTTCAAGATCATATTACTGATGATAGTTTTCAGAAATCTTCGTCTTTGTCATTAGAGTTTTATCATGCTACTCCCATTTTTTATGAATATGATGATCATCTCGAAATTCTAGATCTAGATGTTTATGATGTGGCAGAATCTGATCAATATATTCATGAAGACATTCAGTCCATTATTCATGAACGGTCGAAGATGGTGTATGAAAACTATGTATCTGAAGGCAACATGGAAGAGGAGGATCAAATTCTTGATTTTCATGATGACATTCTTGTTGATGTTGTTCAAGAAACTTACGAGTAGTTCAGGATGACCTTGATGCCTTTGATTTCCAATGCCCGAATAATATTCATGGTCTCTTTCCTTTAGAGGAACAATGTGACCTTGTGTATCCGCTGGAGATGCAGTACAATTGGTAGGACCCATTGGCCATTTACATGGAGTCATGGTTCTAAGAAAATTTCAGGCTTGCAGAGTTTGGAATCAAAATGGATTGTGGTTTTAAGTATGTGTTGCAAATTAAATTTTTTATGCAAATTTTAAATTCTTATTTGACTTCTATATACATGCAAGAAGCTCTTACAGTTTGCTGGATGCTATCATGGCTTCATTGGAAGGATGATTACACATGATTAGTTTGCTTCTACCAGTTAGAAGTAGGAGTAAGCAGTGTGTGAAATAAGCTTGTATTTGAGCATTAGTTTGCAGTGGTTTGTTGAGTTTTCATATTCAGTTTGTTTTCGGTTCTTTTGAGTATTAGATTAGATGTTTAATGATGACTCCACTGGCCCAATGGATACAAGGCACTGCTGGAATGAGCAAATTTGGTTTCGGTTGATGAGCAGGTTGTAGTTTTCAATGGTCAGGGAAAGGCACAGGTCTATAGTTCTTGGACTTTTCCAAGGAAAACCCCATCCCTAGAAGGAGCCAATGTTAGTACTTCGAGTTTCAAGTTTAAAATTTTAAAGGAATGCTACTTAAATGTTACTTTTCATGCAACACAACCCATCAGGTCTCAAAGGCAACACATACGCACCAAGCACAGTCAAGGGCATATGATTTCATGTTATATTTTGTTTTGTTTGTTTAAAGGAACAAAAAGGTATGGGATATCAACGACTAGATCCAAGTTTAATCCATGAGATAATTCATTAGTCAACATTCAACACTAATATACAAGGCCATGAAGATAAGCCCACGGGTTACTACAAGTTCTTGAGATATCAAGGTATATTAACATATGTCATAAGATTTCCTTTTTCATATGGGATATATCCCCGTATTAAAATATGTCAAAACACCACATGGAAGGAGCACACGGGTAAGCATAGTCACAAGAACAAAAGACTCATGAAGAACTTGGGCGCCACATCACAAAATCACTATGAAATTGTTCGGTAGCGATTTTACTGTATAAAGCAATATGTATCCCGAATTTTTTTAAAAGGTATTAAAGCACTTGGAACTTAGAGAATCCAAGGTAGAATGGTCATCAAAAAACTATACCCAGATTTGAGGCAACTCAAAATATACAACAAGTATTAATTCCATTTAAAGAAAACTTTATGAAATGAGTAGGCACATCTACATCTTCAAAAAACTCCAATCATGAATAGTTACAACATACATATGGCAGAAATTTTTTCATAGATGAAGACTCTTTTCATAATGTTTGGGTGTAAAATCAACAGTTAATTAGAATCCGGGTTCGACATCTTCAAGAAGCGAATTTTGGGCTCCATTTCCGATCAAATGGTAACGAATCTTCAAAAACCATTAAAAACCCACTTCTAGAATTAGTCCATTTACATTACATGTGGATAGTCTTTGAAATTTCTCCACGCTTTGGGAGAAATATTTGTCTAACCAAGAATATAGTTGAAAAGTCATATACAAGTGGCAATAAAAAACTTATCAAGGCAACATTGCAACACAATCCCACATCTAATGGGCATTATATCAACTGTTCTAGATTAATAAAGATTTTAGATATTTCAAATAAGATCGGTTCCTAAAAGTTTGGGAGAGTGTGTTTATATATTTTTATATAATGATCTTATGAAAAAAGGAGTAGGAGACTCGAAAGAGTTGTAAATTAATAGCTAGGGAGATATCGGTTTTGAAATTGTAATTGTGCCTATGATACATAAACTAATAAGAAGATCACTGGTTCATTTTTCCATATGAGATATTTTCTTTCTCATGGTTAGTATCATTTTTCTTTTCTCTGTTTCTCTCACTGAAAATGCAATAAAGACAATTTTTTATATCAAAACATTTCTTCCCAAAACAACATTGAAATATATAGTTGAAAACTATATTATTTTACCTATTTTTTTGGGGGAAATGGTTGTATTTGGAATGCCATTGTTTTTTCAGTTTTCAAGCTACCATCTTTGAGAGCTGAAATTTTTCTTCATCATTTGAACATAATGTTTAGTTGACGGTTCTGTTCCTTCAAAATGCTTTATGTTGATTTGACTTGAGAATGAAAGACTTATAGTTTGGAATGAATCTTTGAGGCCCGTGATCTTTTGGCACCAAAAGAAACATTTGTCCCTCATAACTTGATTGGATATTTTCACTTTAACCCTATCAACAACCAACCTTATCATCTTTCTTATAAACCCAAAAAACACAAACAAAAATCCTATTCTTTAAGTGCACTAGCTCTGGCCCTTGTAGTAGTTAGGGGGATTACTTTAGTGATAACACTTGGTATCCCAACTCTCACAAGAAAAAACAGTAAAAAATAATGTGGTGGCATAACTTTACCAATAACCAGTGTGATCCCTTTCCCATATAGACCATTTTCTTTATAGGAATTTCCTCACTGACACATCCCCACTTGAAAAATTAATTACATATTTTATTTTAAATTTAAAAGTCAATTTCCCTCACAATTCCCAAGTGCGCTCCTTAAATCACTCCTAGTTGTCTCTTTATTTCCCAGATTCTTATTTAATGACTGATGCCTTACTAAATATTATTTAGAGTTAAAATAAGAGTCTTCTTCTAGTTAAACTAGTGGTAGTTTGACTCTAGATACCATTCTATGTGTACACCTACTCTCTCATGCATTATTCATTTCTTATTTTAAAATTCCATTTTGACACTTTCTTGCACATATGAGTATTAAATCAAATATTTATATTATCCCTTTTAATTTAATTAATAATTTAGTTTAGTTTCCTTATAAAAACTTAGACTTAGGCTTAATTTCTTTCCCCTTTTTTTTGAATAGGCTTAGACTTTTATTGGGATTTTTAATTAATAAATTCATTCTTTAAATAATTAATTAAATTTGGTAAGGCCTAAAGATTTTTTTTTTCAAGGTTTAATTATTATCTCAAGGTTTTCTAGGTCACCTAGATTCATTGACTCAAGTTTTATTTACATGACATGACCTTCAAGACACAACTCCGTGCTCTAAGGGTGCCACTCACCTTTGAATGGTTTTGGTAGTTGTCCAACCCTTTGAGTCAACACTCCATTCGGGCGACCTTGTGAGAGACTAAGGGATTCTAAGGAATAAGGACTCAAACTTATTGCACGCCCTTATAAATATCCATGAGTGACTGTCTCAATCTACCCTCACAACATCGTGGACCTCTAGAACTAGGTAATCATTAACCTATAATTCGAGCCACGGTGGGAGTGCTAGTAGGCTGTGAAAGAGACGTTGCCACACCTCTCCCTCAATATATGGTTTTCTGTGCATGGACCCTTTACTCCTTATGTGAGTCATATTAGCAAGAATTCATCAGCCCACATCCATCGACGAAACATTGTCAATGATCCATATACAAAATCATACTATAATCAATCACATGTCACATATGTATAAAATTAAATACTCAAACCAATACAATCCACTCCCTAACTCAATCCAGATTCCAAGGAGGTTCGTTGATGCCATCAAGATCTATAATGTGTCATGTGTCCTACACACTTAGGTAAAATCACCAATAGCATATGTCAATACATATATCAAGTAACAATAAATCACAACCCATCAACATCATCATGAAAATCCATAGTCGAAACAAATAACATTGTACTATAACCGGATCACTTCCATGCAAGTGTACTCAAAGAATAAGTCGATAACATGTGCTCAGTAGAGAGGGATGTTAAATACACCCCCTCTTGTTTTAAAATTTGTCCCAAAGTTGTACAATATATAAAATGCAGTAAATACAAGTATCTGACAAGATATATATGTATAATCTATCAAACAAGTAAGGAAACTGCTGACACATATCATATGTGTCCTCCAAGGTAGCCGAGTGTGGACTATAAATGTCCCACTGGACCTTGATCTGATCGACTATTCGACGTTTTATCTCTTGAATGCGATGGTCCAAAATGTGAATTGGCTCCACCATGAGAGCACCCTTGTCCGACACTTGCAAAGAACTCATGTCAATCACATGTTTAGGATCACTAACATAGTGTCTCAAAATAGATACATGAAAAACAATGTGCATATGCCTCAAATAATCAGGAAAGGCTAGTTGATAAGCAATGAGTCCTTTCTTTTCCACAACTTAGAAATGTCCCACCAACCTAGGGGAGAGCTTAACACCCTTTCAAAACTTGATCGAACTCTAGTGTGGTTTCAACCACAAGAAAACTCGGTCACCAACATCATAACTATGGTCAATTTGATGAGCATCAACATAACTCTTCTAACGATCTTGGTCTTCTTTAATCCTCTGTCTTATCGATTGCATTTTTTCTTCCATTTCTTGGATCACTTCTGGTCCTACCAAGACCCTATACTCAAGTCAATCCCAGCTCAATGACATCCGACACGGTCTCCCTTAAAGAAACTCAAACGATGCCATCTTAATGGTACTTTGATAGATGTTGTTGTATGCAAACTCTACTAGTGGTAAGAAATCCTCCCAACATTTATGTTGGTCCATTACATACATACGCAACATATCCTCCAAAATTTGGTTCATTCTTTCTGTCTTCCCATTTGTCTCAGGGTGATGTGTTGTACTAAAGTTCAATTGTGTTCCCAAAGCCTCTTGGAAACTAGTCCAAAATCATCTTGTAAACACAAATACTCTATCGAATATGATCCTTGTTGGTACACCATGTAATCTCACAATATCACCGACAAAAACTATAGCTATGTTAGGCGTCTAATACGTCATACGTACAAGAATAAAGAGTGCACTCTTTGTCAGAGTGTCAAATACCACGAAAATCTAGTCATGTCTCCTTGCCATCAGTGGCAATCCAACTATAATGTCCCTCAAAATGATCTCCCATTTTGATTCTGGAATGATGTGTGGATGCAGTAATCCTGTTGGATGTCTATTTTCATCTTTCACTTTCTGACATTCTAGACATCGTTCCACATAACTAACTATGTCTTCTTTCATTCCGTCCCAAAAGAATAAAGGTTTAAGGCATGCCTTCATCTTTGTGACTCCTAGATGAGCCATGTACACTGCTTTATGAGCTTCACTTAATATCAAACTTCTTAATTCATCGTTAGGCGGTACGTAAATCCTGTTATTACATGATCCGAGATCTTTTCATCAAAGTGACTTATAAAAAATTGTATTAAATGAGCATAAATTAAAGTGCACCATTAAAGAAGGAAAATCTAAATAATGAAGAGACATAAGAATCAAATATGAACATGAAAAATTGATAACAGAGTTCATCCCTGGTGGACTACGTCTTTGAGTCCTGCTCTCAAATGGGTAGGCATTTTTATTAATTCAACAAAAGAACAAAATACATAAGTATAACTCATTCTGGAATTAAGATAGAGAATATTTGATCAGATCAGAAAACAAACAACACCATTGAATTCGTGGCATTGAATTACCCAAAAATGACTATCTCCACACCTCAATCTGACTCTGGCACTCCCAGGCCCAAGATAAAATTTGTCTCGGTTTATATGCCCTGCAACCTACAATTAATTTCCAAAAAGTGCCTTGTAAACCGTGCTCGTTTGTACCATCACGCGCCTCCTCCCATGCACTGGTAGATTCAAAATTTAAATAAATTTTGCAAGTGGTATAAACAATAGGGTCATTTGGCCTAGTGGTTGGCGGAGCTATAGTTAAGGCAAATATAATGGGGGAGGTCCCGGGGTTGAGCCCCTGGGCCTCCCCTTTTGGGTGTTAGTTATAACTTATGTGTATATATGCATATGGAAGTTCTGTCAAATTTTAGTAGGGGTTTAGATATATCTGTTGGGTGCTAGATTTGGCGGACTCGTATTCCTTTTTTTATTTTTGAATTTCGGATCTCGGGCCCTCATTGGGCATTTTCCCACTACCACGTGGCAGCCCATGACTGGGCCACGTGGCAGCCAACCATTGGGCCACGCCAACCAATTATATAGTCACCTGCCACATCAACATACGATCTGCCATATCATCTTGCCACATCATCCTGCCATGTCACTGTATGGTCTGCCACGTGGTTGTACAGACTGCCACATGACATTTTTTCATTGGTCCATAGATCGACCCAAAAAATCCAAAAACAAGTGACACATGGCAACCTTTGGTGCTACCACATCACCATGCTAACATCAACATGTGCCACGCACATTGTACAAATGATGACATCATCTGTACTAATGCTGACGTCAGTAGTACAAATGCTGACTCATCCCCTGTTGACTAGGCTAGGTTGACCAAAATTTGACTGCATATATATTTCAATCCGTAACTCTATTTGACTAGTAATTTGCACTGTTGGAAATCTTGTGACGCGTGCTTCACGACAATTCCATTTTCAGCTTCATGAGTTTCTTCTGCGAATTCTGAGTTGTCCTTAGTCTTCTCTGGATACTTTTTGGATCACGCCTTCCCACTGAGAGCTTTTTGGACCACCAAAATATTTCATCAATCAATAGATAAGTGAGGGAAGAGTTCCCTCACCTTGTCCTTCTCAATCTAATTTGATTTGATTGGGTGTGTGCCCTTTAATCCTACTCAAAGATAATCAACATTATCCCTAGGTGAAGTCCTCATCCTTCCAGGATGATATATTCCTTTAACTCAACCAAGTATTTAGGAGAAAACTCATCAACTGAAGGTATTGAAGCTTCCTCATCCTGATCCATGATCATGGGAAGCTCAAAAAGTTTCACGTTCTCTACATTTACAACTGAGTAGATCTGCATATAAGGTGGAATATCTAGATGAAAGGCATTGGTACCACTTTTCTCCAAAATAGTGAAGGGTCCATAATGAATGGGCTTGAGTTTCTTTCCTTCACCATTAAATCTCTCCTTGATGATGTGAATAAATACTTGGTCTCCAACCCAAAATTGATAATCAACCCTTTGTTTGTCATGGGGAGCTTTATACTGTGCTTGAATTTTCTCCAAATGTTCCCTGACTGCTTGGTGTACTTGCTGGATCCTTTGGATGAACTTGTGGGCTCTGTCTTCATTTCTTTCTTCATTTGAATCGACATCTCTCCCATACATCAATTCCAAAGAAAATTTAGGTAGGTACCCAAAACATGTCTCAAAAAGAGAAAAATGAGTGGAGGAATATAAGGCTCGGTTGTAAGAATGTTTTTACATAGGGTATCTGTTCACGCCATACTTTGGGATGCTTGCTGTAGTAGCCTCGAAGAAAAAGTACCACTGTTCGATTAACAACATCTTTCTTTCTGTCGGTCCGTGGATGGAAAGAAATGATCCTCTTCAACTTGGTGTTCATCATTCTCCACAAACTTGCCAAAAATCCCCAAGGACTCGAGTATCTCATTTCAAGATAATGGATGTGGGTAACCCAAAGTGAACCCAAACATATTGGAAGAAGAGATTAACAGTTTGCTCATCAATGATCTGCTTTCTACATGGCATTAAGATACACATATTACTAAACCTATCCACTACAACATACAAATAGTCATGACCCCTTTTCGACATTCTTAAAGCCCCTACAAAATCCATGGAGATACTTTCCCATGGATGGGATGGAACAGGTAGTGATGAGTATAGCCCCAATTTTCTATTAGTGGGCTTACAAATAGAACACATCACACACCCCTTTACATATTTAGTTACAATTGCTTTCATTTGAGGCTAGTAACAAAACCTCTGCAAATGAGCCATAGTTTTTCCTACCCCAAAATTCCCAAACACAAGAGAAGTGTGAGCTTCTCGTATTACATGGATTCGTTCACTTGTAGGAATACATAGCTTTCCAAGATGGTAGATTAATTTTCCCTGCAAACAATAGTTCTCTACTTGTGCACCATTGGTTATCTTCTCATATACTTCTTTAAAATCTTCATCAATGACATATTTTTCCACATAGCTATCATGAGATAAAGAAGCATTCTTCAAAATAATAGAAGCAACAATAGGAGGTATAGAAAGCATATCAACTACCTTGTTAATTGTACCCTTTTTGTACTTGATTACCAAATAAAACTGTTGTAGGAAACCCATCCATCTGCAATGTCGAGATTGTTGTAGTTTGTTTTTTTCTTGGAGATATTATAAGGGTTGGTGATCTATATGTATGACTGTTTCCTTCCCTAACAAGTAGTGCTTCAATTTATTTACACTTTGAACTAATGCATACAACTATTTATCATATGTAAGATAGTTAACAACAACTTGGTTAAAATTTTCAAAGTAGTAACATACATGCTTATGATATTGCATCAATACTGCACCTAGGGCGTATCCACTGGCATCTTTCTCAATCTCTAAGGGATGTTGAAGATTCGACAATGCTAATACTAGTGCGATATTGATCTTTTACTTCAAAGTGTCGAAATATTTTTGTTGCTTTCCTCCCCACTGAAAATTGTTCTTCACACTGGTTAAGGTATGAAAAGGAGTTTCTATAAAGAATAAGTTTGAAATGAACCTCCTCCAATACTTGGCTTCACCTAAGAATCTCTGTATCTCGGTTACACTTTTGGGCTCAGGCCAATTTATAATTACATCAATCTTGAAAGGATCAATTTTTAATTGTGCTCCTCCTACAATATGACCTAAGTACACAAGTGCAGTCTTACCAAATTCACATTTGGACAATTTTACATACAACTTTTCCCTTTGCAAAGTATCCAATACTTTCTTTACATGCCTCACATGTTCATCTCAAGTCTCACTAAAAATAATAATGTTGGACTCTAAATATACAATCACAAAATCATCTAGAAAAGGCCTGAATACATCATTCATCACATGCATGAAGGTTGTCGAAGAATTACAAAGACCAAACGACATAACTAACCACTCAAACAATACCTGTTTGGTTTTGAAGGTAGTCTTCCATGCATCCTATTATGCAACCCTGATCTGATGGTATCCATTGTGCAAATCCAACTTAGTGAAATAAACAACATTATTTAACTGATCAAGTAAATCATCTATACGAGGAAGAGGGTATCAATTTTTCGCCATGATTTTATTTAAGGTCTGATAATCGACACACATTCACCATGTGCCATATTTATTTGGCGCCATCACGATCGAAGAACCACAAGGATATGAGCTAGGACTAATGATCCCTTGATCCAATAAGCCTTGTACCTGCTTCTTGCTAAATTTGGTAGCATTGAAAGTCATTCTCCAATGAGAGGCCATATGGGCCACCTTGAGGCTAGCTAGGGAGATTTGGAGAATCAACCAGTCTTGTGAGGTATTGAAAAAAGCCAGGGGGAATGTACAACCTCTGTGAGTCAAACCAAAAGTCAGGATGAACGAGATGCTATGTGAGTCTAATGCAAAAGTCAGGGGGAACGTACAACCTCTGTGAGAATAGACAGTCTAGTGCAAAATTCAGGGGGAATGTACAACCTCTATGAGAATAGACAGACTAGTGAAAAATTCAGGGGGAGCATACAACCTCTATGAGCCTAGTCAAACCTTGTGAGCCATGAGAAAAAGTCAAGGCATCTAGTGAAAGTTAGGTTCAATATAAAATTCCTATGAGATAGAAACAAAGAATATTCCTAATATTGCAAATGATGTAATTGTATTGATCTAGTGCATTGGCACGTGTAAACATTATCCACCATGAAGAGAATTTTGAATTGCCTTGTCAAGAGTTGTAACTAAAGTCTTGAGTCTAGTTATATGTTAGAACTAAAATGTAATGTTGAGTTGCAACCAAAGTCTTGAGCCTAGTTCTATTTTAGTAATGTTGAGTTGCAACTAAAGTCTTGAGTCTAGTTCTACTTTAGAACTAAAGTGTAATGTTGAGTTGCAACTAAATCATGTCATTCTCAAGTCTAGTTGTAAGTTCAAACTAAAGTGTAATGATGAGTTGTAATCAATATCAAGTCTAGTTCTAAGTTCAAACTAAAGTGTAAAGATGAGTTGTAACCAATCTCAATTCTAGTTCTAAGTTCGAACTAAAGCATGAAGCTGAGTTATGTTTAATGCATGCAATCAAGTTACTATTTCGAGCTTCCCCTCTTCCCCTCTTCAACCTATATAAGAAGAGGTTGAACCTTCTCTTCAACACAGTTTTGCAACACAGTTTTGAAACACAGTTTTCATAAGCAGGTTGAGGGTGAAGCAATAGAGGAGCACATCAGTGATAAAGAGGCAACATATCAAAGGTGTATTTCAACAAGGTCTTGTAAGTCTTTATCAGGCCAAAGTCATCTTGGCAAGCTCTTTGAGAGAAGAACATTCATGGTGGATATTTGTAAGAGATCTTACATTATTAATGCAATAAATGAATATTGTTTGCTAGGGTTTTCTCCCTGTACAGGGTTTCCCGAGGGTATATGTGTTGTTGATATGCATGTTTACTTATCTAAATAATTATTGCTATTCGATTATGATTTGGAATTGTTGAAATATATTAAGCCGGAATCAAAGTATTGAAGAAAATAAAAGAATTAATCTACATAAGAAATCAAGCTCATAATTTAACATGGTATTAGAGCTTAGGGTGTGTTAAACGTGTTGAAGTGCAACAAAAGGTACACATTGATCCAAGCAAGCTTGATTAAGTTTCCAGTGTGAGGACCATGGAATCCTCCATTTTAGTCAGGGCTGAAGATAGGCTCAGAGGATCTACCAACTTTAATGTGTGGAAGCTCCGTATAACAAATATCTTGCAAGAGAATGATCTTGAGCAATATGTGACCATAGTGGTGGAGGAACCAACGAATAATGCAGGAAGAATGGCCTTTAGGAAAAGTCAAGAAAAGGCCAAGAAAATCATCTTTGACTTAGTCAAAGACAGTATAATGCCTGCAATGACTTTGTTGATGACTGCCAAGGACTGTATGGATACCTTGGTGAATCTGTATGAGAAACAGACTCCAAGTCAGAAGAGGACACTTAACCACAAACTTAAGTATTTGAATATGGAGAAAGGTGAATCAGTGGCATATTTTTGTTCCAAGATATCTCGGATCAGAGATCATATTTTGGTCATAGGGGTGACAATGGAAGATGATGATTAAGTGCAGGCCATTTTTGACGGTCTTCATTTTTCATGGGAGACCTTCTTATCCAGTGTAAGTGGGAGAGATATTCAACCCATGTTTGAGAGGTTATGGCATGATTTCCTCTAGGAGGAGAGTCACACAACTACCAGGAGCAAGCCAAAAAAATAAGAACACTCATCTTTAGCATCAATATTCAAGGGAAAGAAGAAAGACAATTTTCAGAAAGGATCTCAGTGGAAGCCAAACACCAAATGTACATTCAAAGGCAAGAATATTGATACATATAAGATTAAATTATTTAGCTGTAATAAGTTGGGTCATTTTTCTAAATATTGTTGGTTTAGAAAGAAATTTCCTAGGAAAGGAAAACACCATGCCTCAAATGCTGAGGATGATGGATCCAAAAGAAATCATAAAAGTCCTTCTAATGAGAAAGAAAATATGAAAGAATATTATTTGGTTTCTTCCTTATCCAATTTAGTTTCCACAGGGCCGAAAACTTGGTTAGTAGACAGTGGTGCATCAAAGCACATGACAGGGTACAAGGAGATCCTCTCAGATTTCGAGACAAAATCTTTTGGAGAGCAGGTCAAGCTTGGGGATGAAAAATGTTACAAGATACAGGGAGTAGGTTCTATCTCCTTCAAATTGGAATCTGGGGCTAGAATTCATGTTGATGAAGTATTATATGTTACAGGGGTCAAGAAGAATCTACTATCAGTTGCAACCCTTGAGGAAAAGGGATATTGGGTGATCTTCAAGGACATGAAGGCACTACTATGGTCTAAAGGTAGCCACTTAAGTACATCAGAACCCATTGGAACTCACAGTGGAGGATTGTACATTGTGTTAGGATAGTCAGTTCAGGCATTGGCTCATGATGCAACTAGCTCCCACGAGTTGTGGCACAGAAGACTTGGACATCTTCATTACAAAGCTCTTCTAGATCTACAGAGCATGGTACGTGGCATGCCCTCTATTTCTTTTAGTAAAAATGAAATTTGTAAGGGATGCATGATAGGTAAAAATACAAAGAAAACATTTCCTAGTAGTGACAATAGAGCTTAGGGCATCTTAGATCTGGTTCTTTATGATGTATGCGGTTCCATGTCATCTCCCTCACTCAGTGGTTTTTTGTATTATGTCATTTTTATTGATGATTACTCAAGAAAATGTTGGATATATTTTCTTAAAGCTAAAAGTGACACATTTGATAAATTCAAAGAATATAAAACCTTTATTGAAAAGCAAATAGGGAAACACATTAGAATCCTTAGGAAAGACAATGGAGGAGAGTTTGAATCTCTTCAGTTTGAGTATTTTTGCAAGTCAACAGAAATCAAGAGACAGTTGACCATGCCATACAACCCTCATCAAAATGGTTTTGTTGAGAGGAAAAACATGACTATTTGTGAGGAAACGAAAGAAATGATGTTTGACCAGGATCTTCCAAATTCTTTATGGGAAGAAGCTACCTCCACTACCATGTATATTCATAACATGTGTTCACATGCTATTTTTAAGGACACGACTCCTGAAGAAGTCTTCTCAAGGATCAAACCTGAAGTAGGGAATCTAAGGATATTTTGATGTCCTGTGTATATTCATGTCCCTAAGGAAAAGAGGACAAATATGGAACCCTCAGGCAATAAAGGGGTGTTTGTGGGGTATAGTGAGAACTCCAAGGTTTACAGGATTTATGTATTAGGTCAGAGGCAAATAGAGGTAAGAAGAGATGTGAATTTCCATGAGGAAGCCACATTTAATAAATCCAGAGAGCTTTAGTAGAATTCAGAAGCAGTTCAGCCAACTTACCCCTCTTTTGAAAATGAAGAGTTAGATGATCATAGGGAGGAACCTCATGAAGGGCCAAGTAATGAGCCCCTAGAACCTATTGAAGTGTTAGAAAGAAATCTTTAGGAACCTCCAGCCAAAAGGAATCCAGGGCGGCTTAAAGAAATAGTGCGGGAAGCAGAAAGGATAACTACTCCCAAAGGAACTTTCAGGGAAAGGAAGAGGCCTCATAGGTTTGGAAGATATGTTGCACTGATGAGAGACATTAGTGATGCTGAATCTTATTCATTTGAAGAAGTAGATAAATTACAAGTATGGAAGGATGCAATGCTTGAGGAATACAACTCTATTATAAAGAACAGTGTTTGGGACATTGTGCCAAGGCCAAAAGACAAATCAATGGTTTCTTCCAAATGGATCTATAAGATCAAACATGCAGTTGATGGAAGTGTGGAAAAGTTCAAAGCAAGATTTGTAGCCAGAGGCTTCACTTAGAAAGAAGGAATCGACTACGAAGAGACTTTTTCTCCTGTATCCAGGTATACCTCCATTCGAGATATTATTTCTTTAGTTTCCGTACTTGGCTAGAAGCTACATTAGATGGATGTAAAAACAACATTTCTTGAATGGAAAGATTGAACATGAGGTCTTTGTGGAACAACCAGATGGTTTTATATTGCATAACAAAGGCACTCATGTATGCAAGATAAGGAAGGCCTTCTATGGTCTTAAGAAGGCTCCCAAAGTTTGGTATGACAAGATTACTGGCTTTCTTAAAAGCCTGGGATTTTAGAAAAGTGATGTTGATGCAAATCTATACTTCAAGGTAAGAGGTAACCAACCTGTTATACTAATCCTGTATATTGATGATCTCTTTATAACATGAGATGAAGGGCTAATAGCCTGGTGTAAGAGGGAGCTAACCTCAAAATTCTAGATGAAAGACTTAGGCTTGATGCAATACTTCCTAGGATTGGAAGTGTGGCAAAGACAGAGCAAGATATTTATGGCACAAGGAAAATACACAGTGGATGTACTAAAGAGGTTTGGTATGATGGATTGCAAATCCATGTCTACTCTAATGGTTACCAACTTGATGAAGCTGCATGATTCTGATACAGGTTCAGATTTGGTGGATCCCACCATGTATAGGCAGCTGATTGGATCAATGACGTACATGATCCACACTAGGCCAGATATATGCTATGCAGTGATTGCAATGATTCAGTTCATGAATGAACCGAGACAGAGACACTAGGTGGCAGCAAAGCACATCTTGAGATATCTCAGAGGGACCATTACTTATGGTCTGAGATATACATCCAATGGTGGGTTATTTCTGCATGGGTATGCAGATGCTAACTGGGCAGGAAGTCGAGTGGATCGGAAGAGTACCTCCAGATAGTACTTCAGTTTAGGATCCTCTATGATCTCTTGGTCAAGCCGAAATTAGGGATCCATTGCACAGAGTACAAAAGAGGTTGAGTACATTGTAGCAAGTGATGCTAGCAAGGAAGAAGTATGGCTCAGAAAAATGGTTTTTGGGTTGTTTGGTGACAAGCTCAAGATGATGGTGGTTCACTGTGATAATCAAAGTTGCATAAAATTAACAGAGAACCCAATATTTCATGATAGGTCAAAACATATTGACATGAGGTACCACTACATCCGAGACTTGGTCTAGAGAAAAACTATAAAGTTACAGTACATAGCCATGAGCGAGCATGTAGATGATATCCTGACCAAGCCTATGACCTCAAGACAGTTTGTGAAGCTGAGAGAAAAGCTTGGTTTGGCTGAGAATGACTACCTCACTTAGAGGGAGTGTTAAATTTGGAGGCATTGATAGTCATTCTCTAATAAGAGGCCATATGTGCCACCATGAGGCTAGCTAGGGAGATTTGGAGAATCAATCAATCTTGTGAGGTATTGACAAAAGATAGGGGGAACATACAACCTCTGTGAGTCAAACCAAAAGTTAGGATGAAAAATATGATATGTGAGTCTAATGCAAAATTTAGAGGGAACATACAACCTCTGTGAGCATAGAAAATCTAGTGCAAAAGTAAGAGGGAACGCACAACCTCTGTGAGAATAGACATACTAGTGAAAAATTAAGGGGGAACATACAACCTCCGTGAGCCTAGTCAAACCTTGTGAGCCATGAGAAAAATTCAAGGCATCTAGAAAAATTTAGGTTGAATACAAAATTCCTATGAGCTTGAAACAAATGATATTCCTAATATTGCAAATGATGTAATTGTATTGATCTAGTGCGGTTGCACGTGTAAACATTATCCACCATGAAGAGAATTTCGAATTGTGTTGTCAATATTTGTAACTAAAGTCTTGAGTCTAGTTCTATGTTAGAACTAAAGTGTAATGTTGAGTTGCAACTAAAGTCTTGAGTCTAGTTCTATTTTAGTAATGTTGAGTTGCAACTAAAGTCTTGAGTCTAGTTCTAATTTAGAACTAAAGTGTAATGTTGAGTTCCAACTAAATTCTTAAGTCTAGTTCTAAGTTCGAACTAAAGCATGTCTGTCTCAAGTCTAGTTCTAAGTTCGAACTAAAGTGTAATGATGATTTGTAACCAATCTCAAGTCTAGTTCTAAGTTCGAACTAAAGTGTAAATCTAAGTTGTAACCAATCTCAAGTCTAGTTCTAAGTTCGAACTAAAGCATGAAGTTGAGTTATGTTTAATGCATGCAATCAGGTTACTATTTCAAGCTTCCCCTCTTCCTCTCTTCAACCTATATAATAAGAGGTCGAACCTTCTCTTCAACACAGTTCTGCAACATAGTTTTGAAACACAGTTTTCATATGCAGGTTGAGGGTGAAGCAATAGAGGAGCACATCAGTGATAAAGAGGCAACATATCAAATGTGTATTTCAGCAAGGTCTTGTAAGTCTTTGTCAGGTCAGCGTCATCTTGTCAATATCTTTGAGAGAAGAACATTCATGGTGGATATTTGTAAGAGATCTTACATTATTAATGCAATAAAGGAATATGGTTTGCTGGGGTTTTTCTTGCTATACAGGGTTTCCCTAGGGTATATGTGTTGTTGATATGCATATTTACTTATCTACATAATTATTTCTATTCGATCATGATTTGGAATTGTTGAAATATATTAAGCTGGAATCAAAGTATTGAAGAAAATAAAAGAATTACTCCGCATAAGAAATCAAGCTCACAATTTAACACTTCTTGATCTCTGTCATCTCTACAACTGACATTTTGTACATACCCACATTATGAAGAGGATAATCCTACTGAAGATGCATTTCATGTTGGATTTCCCTCTTAGAAGGTAATCCATCTGGTTCTTGGAAAATATCATCATACTTAGAAACAATATCAAATAATTCTTTCTTATGAGAAGGATCACATCCTTGGAAAGCGTTGAATGTTCCGACATCCTTCTCCCTTACGACCATGGGTACATATCTCTTATTAGTGTTTATGAGTCTCTTTATTTGTCTTGCATTTACAAGTGTTGTGTTTACCCTCATGATGTGATCTCTAACAATATATTCCACTCCCCCCTTAGTAAGGTGGTATTTGTTCTCAAGACAAAAGAAGACTGTTTTTCTATCATAAATATAAGGACTCCCCAATACTATGCCACATATATCAAGTGATACAACATCCAAATCCCCTTCATCAATCAACTTTGAAGCAATAACAAATATGACCCTACATTGTTTGGTGACATTAAGTTTTTCTTTATCACATACCCAACCAAGAGGATAAGGATTTGGATGTGGTTTCATTTCAAGACCCATCTTTTTGACAAGTGCTTTAGATATCAAGTTTACTTGGGAACCCAGATCAAATAATGTATCTATCTTAGTGTGTTTAGATACAACTCTTATATGAAATAACTCATTCCTCTTTCATTTATCATCATGAGATTCATTATTGGAATTTGAACTAGAATGAAGGGAATCTTTACCTTGTACTCCAACTGCTGTGATCTTTCCTTCGTCTCCTGAATCAGAACCAAGATCTGGTTTCACTGTAGCAATGGTTTTTGTCTTCCCCTTTCCACCAAATTGTTTTGGTCTCTTCTCTGGATGCAGTTTCCAATAATGTTCATCATCATGACCACTTTTCTTGTAATGATTTCAAGATGGATTTCCTTCTTCTCTCTTTACCGTGGCAGTTTTCTTGTCCTTCCTTTTAAAATTCTTAAATGGATTATGTGGGAGATTGGAAGGTTTCTTTGTGGGACCTTC
Organism: Picea glauca; assembly: GCA_000966675.3. Taxonomy (NCBI): domain Eukaryota; kingdom Viridiplantae; phylum Streptophyta; class Pinopsida; order Pinales; family Pinaceae; genus Picea; species Picea glauca. The sequence goes on from JZKD02S1613386.1 coordinate 590,124, forward strand.
TTGAACATTCTTTCCCTTGTTCTAAAGGCGAGTGGCTTGCACAAAAACTTCATCTATAATGGTGGGGTTAAACAATAACAAAGTATGATGAATATAACTATGAATTTCTCCAATATACATCATTAAAGTTTCATAATAATCCAAAGTAATGTTTAATGTAAGAGCTTTCTTCCTAAATTATTCTGTGAAACTTTGTATAGTTTGACCTTTACTTTGTCTTAAAGTTTGTTATTCCATCATTGCTTTATGTAAATAACCCAATGGATAAAATTTCTTCGTTATCGCTGACTTAAATTCTAACCATGAGGAAAGAATATTACCACACTTACTTCTGTCCTGAAGTTTTCCCTCCCACCATACGAGATCGATGCCTTCCAACCGAAGAGAAGCCAATTGCACTTTAACTTCCTCTTCATCAATCTGTTGAATACAAAAATATACTTCAACATGTAAGATCCCATTATCTAGCTTTTCAAGATTAACATCTCCATTAAACATAGGTAAAGAAAATTTTACATCAAGATTTAATAATGGTTTCTTAAAAGAGGCTTTATGACTAGAATGATGAGAATGATGAGAATGCTCAGAGGAATAATAAATAGAACTTGATGGTGAAGATGGAGGCTCATGAGGGTCTCCTCCAGCCCCTTGATTTACTGAAGCATCATCATCAACTTTTTCTTCCTTTTTCTTCCCTTTCTTCTTCATCCTCTTCTTGTAGTTTCCATACATTCACTTGACCATTTCTGACATGAGATAAAAGACCATATGGAAATTTTTCTCCTGTTAATCACACTTGTCCTCTTCTTCCATTTTCTTCCTTTGAGATGCATGAACAAATTCGGGATTGAAAGTATTAAGAGTTCCTTCACCCTTCTTATTCTTGTCCCTAGTAAGCATTCACACTCAACAATTCATGTCAAACATGACTACTCTGATACCAACATGATCCAAGATCTTTTCATTGAAGTGACTTATAAAGAATTGTATTAAATGAGCATAAATTAAAGTGCACCATTAAAGAAGGAAAAGTTCAATAATGAAGAGACATAAGCATCAACTCTGAACATGAAAAATTGATAACAGAGTTCGTCCTTGGTGGACTACGTCTCTAGGTCTTGCTCTCAAATGGGTAGACCTTTTTATTAACTCAACAAAAGAATTTGGAAAAATACAAAAGTATACCTCATTCTAGAATTAAGCTACAGAAGCTTTGCTCATATTAGAAAATAGACAACACCATTGAATTCGTGGCATCGAATTACCCAAAGATGACTGTCTCCACACCTCAATCTGAATTTGGCACTCCCAGGCCCAAGAGAAACTTTGTTTCGGTTTCCATGCTCTACAACCTGCAATTAATTCCCAAAAAGTGCCTCGTAAACTCTGCCCAACTGTATCGTCATGCGCCTCCTCCTGTTTACTAGCAGATTCAAAATTTAAATAAATTTTGCGGGCGGTATAAAGAATAGGGTCGATTGGCCTACTGGTTGTCAGAGCTATTGTTAAGGCAAATATAATGGGGGAGGTCTCGGGGTCGATCCTGCGGGCCTCCCCTTTTGGGTGTTGGTTATAACTTATGTGTATATATGCATATGGTGGCTTTGTCAACTTTTAGCATTGGTTTATAAATATTCGTTGGGAAACATATTTGTCGGGCTTTGCTAGATTTGGTGGACCCGTATTCCTTTTTTTATTTTTGAATTTCAGATCTCGGGCCCTCATTGGGAATTTTCCCACTACCATGTGGAAACCCATGACTAGGCCACATGTCATCCAACCATTGGGCCATGCCAACTAACTCTACAGTCATTTTCCATGTCAACATATGGTCTTCCACTTCACCTGCCATATCAACTTACCACGTCAGCCTGCCACGTCACCTACCATATCATTGTATGGTCTGCCACATGGATGTATGGACTGCCACGTGGCACTTTTTCATTGGTCCACAGATCGACCTGAAAAACCCAAAAATGAGTGACACACGACAACCTTTGGTGCTGCCACGTCACCATGCTGACATCAACATGACACATGCCACCTCCTTCATGTGCCACATACACTGTATGGATGATGATGTCATATGTACTGATGCTGATGTTAGTAGTACGAATGTTGACTCATCTCCTGCTTATTGGGCTAGGTTGGCCAAAATTTGACCATGAATATCTTTCGATCTGTAACTATGTTTGACGAGCTGTTTATGCTGTTGGAAATCTTGCGACGCGTACTTTGTGATAATTCCATTTTCATTGAGTTTTGAGGACTTTGAATTTTTTCCCTTTCTCTGTCTTCTGAGGCCATTTTGAGATTCATGAGTTTCTTCTGCGAATTATGAGTTGTCCTTAGTCTTCTTTGGATCCTTTTTGGATCATTATACCTCATCAATCCGTCATTATCCAATGTATAACCTTCAAAACTCTGTACCATGATGGTATCTTGTCCAATATTTTCCTTAACCTCTTTATACCAATCATCATCCATCTGTATAGTTAGAATATTTTCTCGGATATTCGTCTGAAGATATATTACCGAGAATATGCATGGTCTGTGGCTCAACGCATCTGCCACTCTTTTCACCGTACCTTTCATGTAAGTAATATCGAATTTGTATTTGATAAGTAGTCATGACCAACACCTCTATCGTGCATTCAAGTCACTCTGCGTAAATATATGCTACAGTCCACAATGATCTGTCTTTAGTTCAAAATTCTTTCCAATCAGATAGAGTCTCCAATCTCTTAAGGCATATGCAATTTCCAATAACTCCAAGTCATGTGTTGCGTGGTTCTCCTCATGATTTCTCAATTTCCTTGAAATGTAAGCGATCACTCGACCGTCTTGCATCAAAACTCCGCCTAAACCTTCCTTGGATGCGTCCGTGCATACCAAGAATTCCTTATCAATGTCAGGGAATTTCAATATTGGTGTTGTCGTCAATAACTATTTAAGTTTTTGAAATGTTTCTGTGCATTTCTTTGTCCTAACGAACTTCTTGTTTTCTTTTGCAATTCCGTAATTAGATTTTTTGTCCTTAAAAAACCTTCGAAGAATCATCGGTAATATCCAGCTAAACCCATAAAGATAAGTACTTCGTGTACATTTTTTGGTGCATTCCATTCCATGATAGCGTCTACCTTCGCTGGATCCACAACAATACCTTCATCAGATATGATATGTCCCAAATAATGGATCTTCAATTGGTAAGAAGAACATTTCGATAGTTCTCATACAATTGTTTTTCTTGTAGACATTGTAGTACCAATCTTAAATGTTCTTCATGTTCCTCTTTCGTCCGAGAATAAATCAATATGTCATCAATAAATATTTGAACAAACTTGTCCAAGTATTCGCGGAACACCCATTCATCAAGTTCATGAATACCCCAGGGGCGTTTGTCAATCCAAACGGTAGAACCGTAAACTCATAGTGTCCGAACCTTGTCTTAAATGTGGTTTTAGGAATATCTTTCTCTTTAATTCGTAATGGGTGATATCATGATCTCAAGTCAATCTTTGAAAACATAGTCGCTCCTTTCATATGATCAAACAAATCGTCTATTATTGGAAACATATACTGGTTCTTGATCATCGCTTTGTTCAATTGATGATATCCAATACAAAGTCTCCACGATCCATCCTTCTTTCTTATGAAAATAACTGGTGCACCCCAAGGTGACACACTTGGACATATAAGTCCAATGTCCAACAATTCATTCAATTTCATTTTCAACTCTTGAAACTCAGGTGTTGACCTCCGATATGGAATTCTTGCTATCGATTCGGTTCCAGGTTTCAAGTCAATTGTAAAATCCAACTCTCTTTCGGGCAAAAAAACTAGTAGCTCTCCTGGAAACACATCTGAAAAATCTTGTACTAATGTAAGGTTTTCTAATCCTTCTGCCTCACCCTTTTCGTTTAGCTCTAAGATTACATATAACTTACATCCTTTGTGTATTCTCTTTTGTAGTTGTAGGGAAGAAATGAACCTGAAGGAAACTCCCTGGTTTCTTCCTACAATCACTTTTCTCTGTCCCACATCATCTGTCAAACTTAACCATTTCGCCTTACAGTTGATTATCATCATGCGATTCCAACCAGTCCATACCGATCACTATGTCATAAGATCCTAAGATCGTGACATAAGTCCTATCTTTATTACAAAATTTCCCAAGTTATTACTACAATAAAAAATCTTTTTCCCTACTGTGTAGCTATTCCTCCACTATTCTCCTAGTTATACTAATGGTATTTTGACTCTAGATACCATTCTATGTGTACACCTACTCTCTCATGCTTTATTCCTTTCTTATTTTAAAATTCCAATTTGGTATTTTTCTGCAAATGTGAGTATTAAATCAAATCTTTAGATTATTCCACTTCCTTAATTCTTAATTTGATTTACCTATCCCTTTTAATTTAATTAATAATTTAGTTTAGTCTCCTTATTAAAAAATAGAATTAGGCTTAATTTATTCCCCCCCTTTTTTAATAGGCTTAGACTTTTATTGGGATTTTTAATTAATAAATTCATTCTTCAATTAATTAATTAAATCTGGAAGGCCTAATTTTTTTTTAAGGTTTAATTATTCTCTCAAGGTTTTCTAGGCCACCTAGATTCATTGACTCAAGAATAATTTACGCGACGTTTCCTTCAAGATGCAACTCTGTTTTCCAAGGGTGCCACTCGCCTTTGATTGGTTTTGATAGTTCTCCAACCCTTGGAGTCAACACTCCATTCACGAGACCTTGTGAGTGACTAAAGGCTTCTAAGGAATAAGGACTTCGCCTTATTGCGTGCCCCTTAGAAATCTTCGTGAGCGACTATCTCAGTCTTCCCTCACAACATCATGGACCTCTCGAACTAGGTAATCGTTAACCTACAATTTGAGCCACGACAAGAGTGCTAGTAGGCTGTGACAGGAACACTGCCACACCTCTCCCTCAATATCTGGTTTTCTGTGCATGGCCCCTTTACTCCTTATGTGAGTCATATTAATAAGAATTTATTAGCCTGCATCCATCAACGAAACACTATCAATGATCCATATACAAAATCATACTATAATCAATCATATGTCACATTGTATAAATGAAATACTCAAACCAATGCAATCTACTCCCCGACTCAATCCAGTTTCCAAGGAGGTCCGTTGATGCCATCAACATCTATAATCTGTCATGTGTCCTGCACACTCAGGTAAACTCGTCAATAGCATCTGTCAATACATATATCAAGTAACAATAAATCACAACCCATCAACATCATCATGAAAATCCATAGTCGAAACAAATAACACTGTATTATAACCGGATCACTTGCATGCAAGTGTCCTCAAAGAATAAGTCCATAACACGTGCTCAATAGAGCAGGATGTTACAGACTATAAATAAGATGTTTATATGTTCACTAATATATATATATATATATATATATATATATATATATATATATATATATATATATATAAACTCTGGAATCGTAGATAAGCATAAAAAATATCTTCAAGGTTTGTACTCTAAAAAAAATTTCATTTCGAGGAATTTGATGCCTCTTTGTGCATGATAGATCCATAATTAAGTTGGATCTAAGCTATTGGTAGGAGAAAGGGAGTGAAATAGTGTGGGTTGATCCCTCTCTTCCCATGATAGATCCACAATTAAGGTGGATCTAAGCTAGTGGTAGGAGAAAGGGAGTGCAATAGTGTGGGTAGTATGGTGAGTGATGCAGGATAGGGTTAGGGTTAAATATAGGAGAGGTGGGAGTGTAATTGAGTGGAAAATTAGATCCAATACCTCTTATGCCTTCTCCACACTAGGAAGGACATGAACGAAAGTAGTATTGTGAAATGTTATCCTCATCTATTCTTAAGCTATTTTCTCAATTTAATGGATGTGTAAAAAACACTACTCATGAGAGAATTTCCACAATTTGTCATTTCCTAGTTTCAAATTTTGAGATGAATAATTGTATTTTATCTATTTATCTATTTATCTATATATGCGTGTGTGTGTGCATGTATATATATGTATATGTATATACTTACATCTACCTTATATATATAATGTTATGTATGTATGTAATTACATCTACCTCTCAAGACATCTACCCCATATTGAACTCTAGATCACTTCTAGATGCAATAAACAAACTAAAATAAATAAATAGCAATAATATAAATAAATTAGTATATAAATTCATTTTAATTTTAAATCATATTTTTTATTTCTACTATTTAGTAAATCTAAAGTTAAAATAAAGTATATTAATAGAAATATAGAATTAAAATTCATTATGTTAATAAAAATAAAATATTATAAATATAAAATTATTTTTTTCAATAAAAAATTCATTACATTTATATTATAACAATTATTTTTTAATTAGAAAAATATTTTTTACATACTTTTAATATTTCAGCATTTTTTTATTATTCAAAAATTGTTAAAAGTTTATTCTCTTAGAAATAATAATATTACATTATTCAATATTTTTATAAATTTTTAATAAAAATATTATATTTATATTCCATTAACTTATATTATTATTATTAGTACACAATAATGTAGGCCTAAAAATGAATCGAAATAACACAATAATGTATAAGTGAAAATGTATTGACAGTAAAGTTTTTGCACAATCATGATAAGACCATTTAAATATCTAATAATTAATAAGAAAAATGATGCAGCTATATAATTGGTTTTTTATTTAATAATTTTTTTTCTAAAATATAAATTAGTTCACTATAACTTTCATCCATATCCTTTTCCTCAACATATTATTTGATGTACTCTTCCTCAACAATATTATTTGAATTTTGTTACACTGCAACAACAGTGAGATCTGATTCTATGCCATGATTATACCTTGTGAAAAGACATTATACTTTAAAAATAAATAATACCTAGTAACACAAAAGAAATTCAGTGGAATCTAGCCCCATTAAACTTACTTTAATTCCATTTTGAAATACAAATTAGTTCATTATAACTTCCATCCATGTCCTCTTCCTCAACCATATTATTTCGTGTCCTCTTCCTCAACACTATTATTTGAATTTTGCTATAGTGCAGTAGTGAGATCTGATTCCATCCCATGATTATACCTTGTGAAAAGACATTGTACCTTAAAGAAATAATACAAATACCTAGTAACACAAAAGAAATTCAGTGGAATCTAGCCACATTAAACTCATGCAAAGGTGATTACTTTAATTCCAATTTGCATGACTACTTTAATTTTGCTTTCAGTATCCTTATCACCCCGTGAAACCCTAAATCCATTACCTAAAATATCAAAAAATGAGATTCTCTACACATTCAAATTTCCAATTTTAATCCAGATATAATTAGCTTTTAAGATCATTTTCCTGAAACATTTAAAAAAGTAGTAGAAACATTTTAAAAAGTAAGATATATTCTTGAGAACTTTAAAACACGGATAAATGCTATCAATTTCTCAACTTATGATAAGCAGAAGATATGCATCATTGTTAATACACAACCTCCAAATCTTTGTAAAGAAAGACGGTATTTACTAATATTTCAGAAAAAGTAAAGAGGAATAATAAATGCACAGGATATTTAACCAAGAAAATTCAACTAAATACACCGTTTCTAAGATATGAACCTATTCAACAATTAAAAGCTTTAGATTTTGGCAAATGCCGACACTATACTGTCCGTAAGTTGTCTAAACAGACATATCTCCCTGAAACAACCTGTGAATACTCTCTAATGAAATTATAATCACCAATAAATGGAAATCAAATAGGCCTTCTGGAGATTTTAAGCTAATGAATTTCTTCTGATGTTGAGCACAAGTAAATGTTCAGTTCAACCAAATCTTTTTACTTATTCTTCAGGAGCCGACCTTAAACCCTATAAATCGAAAAATGCATGTACTTCTTGGAAAAGGATTCTACCTGCTTTTTCCCTTCAAAACAACAACTTAAACAGATTATGACCTTAGCACACCGTTTTCCTTATCTCATCCTCATCATTCATGGAAACGCTTCATATGTCATCCTTATAATTCATGGACACGTCTCAGATGAAATCCCAGGTTCCATACCATCGACCACATTGCAGAAAAAAATATATTCAAACTTTAGACAATGAAAAACAATTGATACACTACGAATGGATTAATAGAGAAAACCAATTATCAGAATAGAGAAAACAGATTGCTATATGTCCTCAAAACAGACAACACCATTCAATCCGTGGCTTAAAATTTCCCAAAAATGATTGTCTCCACTCTTCAATCCGACTTTGGCACTCTCAGACCAAAGAGAAACTTTGTTTCGATTTCCTTGCCCTACAACCTGCAATTAATTCCCAAAAAATGCCTTGTAAACTGTGCCCAACCATACCGTCATGCGCCTGCTCCCGTTCACTAACGGATTTAAACTTTAAATAAATTTCGTGGGTGGTGTAAACAATAGGGTTGATTGGCCTAGTGGTTAGCAGAGCTATAGTTAAGGCAGACATAATGGTCGAGGTCCTGGGGTCGAGCCTTCTGGCCTCCTCTTTTCAGTGTTGGTTATAACTTATGTGTATATATGCATATGGTGGTTTTGCCAACTTTTAGCAATGGTTTATATATATCCGTTGGGCAACATATTTGTTGGTCTTTGCAAGATTTTGACTTTTAGATCTCAGGCTCTCATTGGGAATTTTCCCACTACCATGTGGAAACCCATGACTAGGCCATGTGGCATCCAACCATTGGGCCATGCAAACCAACTCTACAGTCACCTACCACATCAACATACGGTCTGCCACCTCAGCTTCCATATCAGCCTACCACTTCATCCTGCCACGTCACCTACCACGTCATTGTATGGTCTGCCACGTGGTTGTATGGACTGCCACGCGACACTTTTTCATTGGTCCATGGATTGACCCGGAAAATCCAAAAACAAGTGACACATGACAACCTCTCGTATTGCCACGTCACCATGCTGACATCAACATGACATGTGTCACCTCTTGCATGTGCCACGTACATTGTATGGATGCTGATGTCATATGTACTGATGTTGATGTCCACAGGATGCTGACTCATCCCCTGCTGATTGGATTAGGTTGACCAAAATTTGGCCACAAATATCTTTTGATCTGTAACTATGTTTGATGAGGTGTTTACGTCGTTGGAAAGCTTGCGACACGTTCTTTGTGATGATTCCATTTTCATTGAGTTTTGAGGACTTTGAATTTTTTCCCTTTCTTTGTCAGTTGAGGCAATTTGGAGCTTCATGAGTTTCTTTTGCGAATTCTGAGTTGTCCTTAGTCTTCTCTGGATCATTTTTGGATTATTATACCTCATCAATCCGTTATTGTCCAATGTATAACCTTCAAAAATTGGTACCATCATGGTATCTTGTCCAATATTTTCCTTAACCTCTTTATACCAATCATCATTGACCTGTATAGTTAGAATCTTTTCTCGGAGATTTGTCTGAAGAGGTATTACTGAGAATATGTGTGGTCTTTAGCTCAACGCATCTGCCACTCTGTTCACCGTACCTTTTATGCACATAATATCGAATTAGTATTTGCTAAGTAGTCCTGACCAACATGTTTGTCGTGTGTTCAAGTCACTCTGCGTAAATATATGCTGCAGTCCACAATGATCTGCCTTTAGTTCGAAATTTCGTCCAATCAGATAGTGTCTCCAATCTCTCAAGGCATATACAATTTCCAATAACTCCAAGTCATGCGTTGCGTGGTTCTCCTTTATGATTTATCAATTTCCTTGAAATGTAAGCAGTCACTTGATCGTCTTGCATCAAAACTCCACCTAAACCTTCCTTGGATGCGTCCGTGCATACCAAGAATTCCTTGTCCATGTCGGGGAATTTTAGTATTGGTGTTGTCATCAATAACTCTTTAAGTTTCTAAAATTATTCTCTGCATTTCTTTGTCCTAACAAACTTCTTGTTTTCTTTTGCAATTCTGTAATCAGATTTTCTATCCTTGAAAATCCTTCGAAGAATCATCGGTAATATCCAGCTAAAACCATAAAGATACGTACTTCATGTACGTTTGTCAGTGCATGCCATTCCATGATAGCCTCTACCTTCGCTGGATCCACAACGATACCTTCATCATATATGATATGTCCCAAATAATGAATCTTCAATTGGTAAGAAGAACATTTCAACAGTTCTCGCACAATTTTTTTTCTCGTAGAAATTGTAGTACCAATCTTAAATGTTCTTCATGTTCCTCTTTCGTCCGATAATAAATCAATATGTCATCAATAAATATTTGAACAAACTTGTTCAAGTATTCGCAGAACACCCTATTCATCAAGTTCATGAATACCCCAGGGGCGTTTGTCAGTCCAAACAGTATAAATGTAAACTCATAGTGTTTGAACCTTGTCTTAAATGCAGTTTTAGGAATATGTTCATCTTTAATTCGTAACGGGTGATATCCTAATCTCAAGTCAATCTTTGAAAACATAGTCGCTCCCTTCATCTGATCAAACAAATCATCTATTCTTGGCAACATATACTGGTTTTTGATCATCGCTTTGTTCAATTGACGGTAGTCAATACAAAGTCTCCACGATCTATCCTTCTTTCTTACAAAAATAACTGGTGGACACCAAGGTGACACACTTGGATGTATAAGTCCCATGTCTAACAATTCATTCAATTTCATTTTCAACTCTTGCAAATATAGCGTTGACATCTGATATGGTGTTCTTGCTATCGGTTCGGTTCCAGGTTTCAATTCGATTATAAACTCCAACTCTCTTTCAGGCAAAAAACCTAGTAACTCTCTTGGAAACATGTTTGAAAAATCTCGTACTATTGAAAGGTTTTCTAATCCTTCTACCTTGCCGTTTTTGTTTAACGCTAAGATTACATATAACTTACATCCTTTGTGCATGCTCTTTTGTAGCTGTAGGGAAGAAATGAACCTCAAGGGAACTCCCTGGTTTCTTCTTACAATCACTTTTCTCTATCCCACATCATCTGTCAAACTTAACAATTTCGTCTTACAGTTGAGTATCGCATCATGCGATTCCAACCAGTCCATACCGATCACTATGTCATAATATCTTAAGATCGTGACATAAGGCCTATCTTTATTACAAAATTTCCCAAGTTAATACTACAATAAAAAATATTTTTCCCTACTGTTTAACTATTCCTCCGCTATGAGGACCTTCTAAACTGCATCATGTAACATTTAAGGCATTAGGCTCCTGACTTTTGCTTGAAGGTTGAAGCTGAGGCCGAACAAAAACTAGTTGACCTTTAAATTTTCTTTGTTTAGATGTGGAGCATACCTAAGTAGTTCTATGAGCGTGGCCTCATACTCCGACACCAAAAAAACACATTGTCATAAGGCATTGAACTCATTAAGCTAGAATTCAATAAATTCCTTGAACAACTTCCTCTCCCGAAATCAATCCTCGAACAAATCACATGACAAGTCTTTGACGACCATGTTTAGTTGAGGTAGGACCGTCTTCCACCATAGAAAAACACTCTTCTTCAACTGAAATACCACCATGCATACTTTCATGTTGGAAGTGTAATCACGAAGTGAGAATCACATCGCCATGTTCTCCAACCATGCCTCGGTGGCTGAGCCATCTGTGGCACCCATGAAATTGAGAAACTTCACCTTCTCGAGTTCTTTGTGTATTCTACTACTACCAACTCGAGTGCGCTGTGAACCCTCATTGGGTACAGACGCTATTCTCTTATCTCTATCGAGTCGGTTAATCAAGGCCCCTGCCATCCTCTGAAAGGATCTCATCATACCAACCACATCTCCCACACCGATCTGCTCAACCTAATAGTATGGTCATCTCCTTGAGGATTATATTCCTCTAGCGTGGATACACTCGAGGGAGGCATACCTTGTCTCCCCACACCTCGACGTCTACTCATTCGATGTCCTCTAACCATGATTGTCGCATGAACAATTTAAAATTTTATTGGTGATATGATTTTAATCAAATTTTAACACAGTGGAAGGTGTAATGGTCCAATGTTGTAGGTTTGAACCCTCTCTGATACCATATGTAAATACCCCTCTGTTATGACAACAATTAGTGATGTACAAATAGGTAAATTTTTTTTTTTTGAAACAAACAACTTTACGACAAGTGACATGCATCACAACATAAATTTATAACTACTCAATCAACTTCATCACAATCAACAGAAATAAACATCACTATTATTCAATCAACCATATCTCAAAATGATAACATAAGGAAACTACCCGCCCAACCTATTTTGCATGGCTATAAGGACCTCCAAGACACATAAGCAATGCTCAAGTCCAGGATTCATCCCATTGATTTTGACCATTTAAGGTCTCAGGACTGGCGACTGTTCTGAGGAACGAGAAAGTATGTAAATCCCATTAATTCAATCATACACCACTATTCAAGAGTAGAATCATCAACGTACTTAATCATCAATTCATCACAGTGCAAATAATAATCTACTCTACTTAATAAATATTTGAAACAATGCTTAAGTGTAATTTCGAATAAGAAATTAATACATAAAGATTAACAAGAACCACATTAGTATAAGTACAATCTTATGAGTGGACAAAGATCTAATTCAATCTTCATTAGTATCTTGTCAAGTCAATCTCAGTCTAGGTCACGCATCAACCGAGTTTCCACCATTTGCAATAAAAACAACTTCTATGTAACTCAACCATGTACCTTACTAACATGATATATCTTAATTAAGAATTCATAGGTACTTCAGATCCTAGTTACACTTCCAATCATAAAATTCCATAAGAAGATTTAATGTCTTCCTTAAACACCACATACGAAATTCAATGCCACTTTAAATATCCTCTTTAACTATAAGAAATCAATCATAATTAACAATTTATAAGAAGTTTACTGCTTGCATATTCATTTAAAAAGAACTAAGAGGTTCAATCATAACAAACAATATGGAAATATTCGAAGGCTACCTTACATTTCCATTGCAAGAAACTATAAGAATTTCAAACCCATAATTAAGAATTAGATAAGATAATTTATATTCTATCTTTCATATCCATATATAAGGACAATTAAAGAAGATCAAGTTTTATTTAAACAATAAAATGAAGAACCCAATGTTGACTTATAAACCCAATTAAAATAACTAAAGGAATACCTAACAATAATATAAGAATCCAATGTCAACTTACAATTCCATTCAAAATTATTGAGGAAGACCCAATCCTATTCAACCATATACAATGATGCAATTGCTATCTTAAGAATTCATTAAAGGAGTTAAGGGAATACCAACTGTAATAAGTAAATGGTAGAAGTCAACTACCCTACCCTACATATCCATTTAAAAGAATAAAGAGAGACCCAAGTCTTTTAACAATATATAAAGAACTCAATACTAATTTACAATCCATTTAAGAATTGACAAAATCAAAGTCTTATTAAACCATAAATAAATCACTCACATGATAACTCATAAATCCGTTTAAAAATTTAGGAAGAAAAATCTTAATTGACCATAATAATAATATTCAGAGGCTAAATCACATATCCATAGTAAGGAAACATGGAGGAGTTCAAGAATCTATCCCATCCCCTGATCCAGTGTGCAAAAAATTTTGAAATTCGTTCCAGACCTCAATCCGGCCCTACATCCGACACTTAATCCAACCCTCCATCCGGACCTTCACACAGAGCTAAATTTCTGAAATATTCGAATTTAAAAATTTACAAGGAGAGAATCGATTTCAAAATGGTTAAGACTTAAGGAAGGGACCATAAATAATGTAGAGACACTCAGGAAGGTCAAGTTATTTGTTGTGGCCCCAAATTCGCTCCACGAATTATAATACTTCAAAATTAAAATTCAGAAATTAAACATAAATAGAACATAATCGCTCAATTAAATTATGGGATTGTATTTTGAAAACATCAAGGGAAATACCACAATTACAGAGTTACAATCCTTGATAGCAATAACTATAGAAGAAAATTCAGAAGCTTCTAGAGTGAACCAATAGAACACCCAATCTAGGTTTATAAAATTTAAGACATCGAAAGAGGATTTGAAAACTCAAAAGTAAATTTCTGGGTAATTCAAAAGATGGGGCAACAGTCACACAGAGTTACAAAACTCCAAATTGTAGAAAAATTAAAGCATGAAATTCAAACCAGATTCAAATTTATACAAAACACAATGAATTCGCCCAACATTAACTCACAAAATTGCATTTAATAAGTAAATCCTCCTATCGTTTTACTATTGAAATCATAAATTAGATTTAGAATTGTAAACGATTTTACCTTTCTCAAATGCTAATCGAAATTCAAGAACAAGCGTAAAGAATTAAAACTACACAATCACCAATTCGATCCAATGAAATGCAAAAATAAATTAGCCTCAATCTAGTAATTGAATCCGTGCACAACCCAATCCGACACTCAATCCAACACCTAATCTGACCCTTGATCCGACCCCTGTTATGACCCTTGATTCATAACTAATTTCTGATAAATTCAATTTTAAAAAAATAGGAAGCAAATAGAATTTGGAAATGGTTAAGCTTTAATGAAGGGATGGTAAATAATTGCAGGCACACTCAAGAAGTAAATCTATGGTTATATTCCCCAAATTCATTCTCGAATTAAATCCAAACAAATAAAATAATTTTTCCATATTACAATTTAGGAAGTAGCGGATTCTAAAATTAAAATTCTGGGTTGTTCAATGATTTCGTCAGTAATCAAACGAGAATTCTACAATTGAGTTAGTCTAAATAAGCACACGCTGCCACATATTTTTGATCATTACACATGAAAAAAATGAATTTGTTGGGTTTAAAAAATAGGAGTAATTACAGCTCTGTGAAAATTTGCATAATTTCCAAATTCGTTACAATAAAGAGATACAATGAGAGCTTCTTCTTCCAATAGTCAACAACAAATTCTTTTCCAATATAATTTAATTTACTCAAGCATAAGCAACTAAAGAATTCAAGGATAATAAGAACACATTAATGGAATTTCATTATACAGGAATTTATTATTCAGAAATTACCAACGCAAACCTATATAAAAAAACATTCTCTTGAATACATGATGCATTCCAGAGTCTAAATTCACAACTATATAGATTGAAAAGTTTAAATAAAAATTTGATATGCCAACAATGGCAGTGATCAAGAATTTCGTACTCAATTTTTCTTGTATCAACTAGTAGTAAAAGTTCATTGAGAAATTAAAAGGAAAACAATTATCAAGGTTTTCTTCTAGATCTTAACCAATACGGAACTTGCCAATTTAACTTGGAATTACAACACAATTTAAGTTGGATTTCTACAACTCTTATTATATAATAAATCTTAATGCAATAAAAAATCTCAAATGAAAATACGGTAACCGATAACGAAGAATCAAAGATGTTCTTCAACAAAGGCACTCCTTCCTTTCTCTCGCTTTATAATCGTTGAGACTTCATCAGTAGCTCCTAGCCAATGCTAGGGATCTTCTTCTTCCTCCTTATCCCCCCGACCCACAAAATGGCCAAGCACACACAACAAGAAATACTCTAGCTTCAAGCTTTCATCACAAAGTAGAGCCACCACTCTAGATCAATCTTGGTATCCCAACTCTCACAAGTAAAACCAGTCAAAAATAATTTGGCAGCATAACTTTACCAATAACCAGTGTGATACCTTTCCCATCTAGACCATTTGATTTATAGGAATTTCCTCAGTGACACATCCCCACTTGTACAATTAATTACATATTTTATTTAAAATTTAAAAGTCAATTTCCCTCACAATTCCCAAATGTGCTCTTTAAATCACTCCTAGTTGTCTCTTTATTCCCCAGATTCTTATTTAATGATTGACGCCTTACTAAATATTATTTAGAGTTAAAATATGAGTCATCTCCTAGTTAAACTAGTGGTAGTTTGACTCTAAATACCATTCTATGTGTACACCTACTTTCTCATGCTTTATTCCTTTCTTATTTTAAAATTCTAATTTGGTATTTTCTTGCACACATGTGATCCGTCAGGATTTTTCGAAATGACTTATGGTTGAGTTTTTTATTTGCATGCATTAATTGACCATTGGGAAGCTTAACGAAAGAACGAGAAAAGAAAATGAATTATACAACCATTAACATAATTGCAGATCTGAAATGCAATGAAAAACAACAAACCATAATGCACAGGTTGATAACAGAGTTCGACACAACTTTGCCTACGTCTCCGGGCCTTTTCTCTGTGAGGGAGGCTTCTTTATTTCTGTTCGAAAGCTTAATAGTACATCTTTACAATGCCGAATGGCTTCTAGACTGATCTGGTCATGTTCACCCAGATTTCTAGAATCTTGCACAAACAACGACACCTGAAACGGATGTCCCGAGCTCTCAGAAATCGTCCGATAACATCTCCTCCTCAACAACTTCCCTGCCTCAAACTGGCTTTGACTTGGATTTGCCTCAGCATCTCTGCTCTCCAAAACCGTCCAAAAGCTGTCCCAAAAGCTCTACCCTTGGCCTCAAAATGGCCTTGGTTAAATAGTGGGAAAGTTGGTTGCTCATCCCCAACTTCCTCCCAAAAATTAGGCTCTAAAAAAGCCCAATAACTCCCAAAAATGAGTTAATTACATTAAACATGGGTTAATTAATAGTTAAAACCCAAAAATATGGTTATAACCCACTCATAACTATATAATATAGTTATATAAAGGCGCCAGCCCCTTTATCCACACGCGCGCACCTTTTCATGGTCACATGGGGGACCATGTGGCCAAGCGCCATGCGCTGGCCACCCCATTCTCGCACCAGCACTGGTTCAGTGGCAGATTCATAGGCCCACAGGCCAACCTCCCGTGCCCTCGTCGGTTTAGCTCCAGGTTACATTGCTATGTGGCATGTGCCCATGGCCAATTCCGTAACGGTTCAAACGATAACCCCCTCCGCGCTCCCGGTTCCATGGATGTGGTCGTGTGCGCCGAGGGCTGGGGCCAAGCCCCGACCCTTTCTCCCCGCCATCCAACCATTGCAACGAAAATAAAACTATTTTCTCCCGCATACACAACAAGTCCCAACGCATGGTGTAACGGTCACGGAGAACTTGTTAAAACTTTGTCGGTGGGGGAGGTCCAGGGTTCGAATCCCCCGGGCCCCAATTTTTTTTGACATAGCCCTCTTTGGATAAACCCAGGGTGCCATGTGGTAGCCCATGATAGGGCCACGTGGCACCTTTACATCCACTCGATGAATGCCACGTGTCAACCACCTATTGGTCCACGTCATTCGAGCCACATCATTTCCGTACGCCACGTCGTCCTTGCCACGTCACTTGCCATATGCCCAGTCACTTGCCGCATCAACCTGCCACATCAGCTGCTGACGTCACCCTTCCACGTGTCACCCTTCCAGTGGTGACACGTGTCACTTCGGGATTGGTCCAACTGCACGCCAAAAATGCCAAATCAGCCTGACACGTGGCACTCCCTGGAGCCGCCACATGTCTTGTACGGAACCTGCCACATGTCAGCGTACAGACCTGCCATGTGTCCTGTACGGACTGAAACGTGTCCTGTACGGACAAGTACAATCAGCATCCAAAATTTTGCCTGTTTGGCTTGGCGGACAGAATGCGATATCTTCTCCATACGGACTCCGTTTGACAAAAAAATTATACCACCGGAATTAGGAAGACGAGACAGACGCAATGGTGTTGGTTTCGTCGGATTCCAAGCACTTTCATTTTTGAGCATTTTTCATGCCCTAACAGGCTGCTGAATCCGATTTCGGATCACACCTCCCAACAATAAGACCTTTTGGTCCCCAAAAGGTTACTGACCACTCGACAAGCTCGGGATAGGCCACCCGACTTGCTCTTTGTCTCTGAAAGATGATTACATTAGGGGAAGCAAAACACAATGAAGTTGAGACATCCACTTCTGGCAGAACCAAGTGACTGATTTCTTTCCTTCACAGTGTTCTTCTTGCTTTGCTGGTAATCCATCCTCCTTCGTGGGTACATGCAAAATCCTTTTGTCCTTCCTGGGACGAAGCTCTGGATTAAGCTTCCAACAGCTAGCCTTTTGATGTCCACTCTTGTTGCAAAATGTACAACAAGCTTTTGGCATCCAGACTTGCTTAACCTTCTCCTTCTTTCGTTGTGGACTTGAACCTTTACGCCGCGTTTCCTTCTTGGACGACATAGGTTTCCTGTACAAAGTTTGTCTCTTCCAACACTTGGCAACACAATTCTTA
>JZKD02S1613386.1:644841-661481 GCA_000966675.3 Picea glauca
TAATAATACCTCTTAACATTTGATAGATCCAAAGTTAACATAGATTTAGGATGGTTTCTTGGGAAATCATACAAAAATTGTACATGATTAACATTATGTATATGTACATGTCAAAGATTAACTTGATTATTTGAAATTTACTCACTTTCCTCAGCGTATGTATATGTACATGTCAAAGTATAAAGACTATTATCGAGAATGATCAATGTCAATCTATCTTCTTCAATTTTTAGTATAATGAGACAATTTATAGATGATCAAAATTATGTGTATGTATATGTCTGAGATGAATACAATCATTTTAAATTTATTCAATTTCCTCAGTTTATTGAGAACATAGATAGTATTATTCAGAAGTATACTTCAAGAGTTACATGAGGAATAACTTAGTTAAATAGAAATAAAGTAACAATGTTGAATGATGAAATTTTTTAATAAGAAGAATGTAATAAACTACAAATAGTTTATAATGTGAAAAATCTCAGTATATATTCTTCTTTTGTTTGTATAGTTGCACTTGTTACTTTTTCCATATTTTGATATTGATCATATGAAAAGGGAGGTTAAAATAGTAGGCCACTCAAATCCTTAACTCGAGATATTGTCGTAAACATCATACCTTGTCTTTCTTTCTTCCCTATATTAATAGTAACTTTCTCCAAGGTCAATTTGTGTGACTTATGGATTGTTAATCCCCAAGCATGTTTCAAAGGGAGTTTTTTTATTACCTGTTTTAATAGGTGTAATAAGAACTATTTGAGGTAATGATACTTCTACTGCACTGTAACATCTCGCTGTAGTGAGCACACTTTTATATACTTATTCTTTGAGGACACTTTCGATTATGGATTATACATGATGATGATGATGATGTGGTGTGACTTAGTGTTTTTGATAAATGTATGTATTGACAGATGCTATTGATGAGTTTACCTGAGTGTGTAAGACGCGTGACAAATTATGGATGTTGATGGCATCAATGGACCTCCTTGGACTCCGCATTGAGTCATAGAG
Organism: Picea glauca; assembly: GCA_000966675.3. Lineage (NCBI taxonomy): Eukaryota > Viridiplantae > Streptophyta > Pinopsida > Pinales > Pinaceae > Picea > Picea glauca. The sequence continues at coordinate 645,856 of JZKD02S1613386.1, forward strand.
TAGAGTATAATTTTTTTGAGTATTTCATATTACACATATGTGACATATGATTGATTGTAGTTTGATTATGTATATGGATCATTGACAATGTTTTTTCAATGGATGCAAGCTGACAATGATTTCTAATCTAACTCACATAAAGAGTAAAGGGGCCATGCATAGAAACCAAATATTGAGGGAGAGGTGTGGCAACGTCCCTGTCACAACCTACTAGCACTCTCATCGTGGCTCGAATGGTAGGTTAACAATTACCTAGTTTGGTAGGTCCACGATGTCATGAGGGCAGACTGAAACAGTCACTCACGAAAATTTATAAGGGGCGCACAATAAGGTGGAGTCCTTATTCCTTAGAAGCGCTTAGTCTCTCACAAGGTCGACCGAGTGGAGTGTTGACTCCAAGAGTTGGACAAACTACCAAAACTAGTCAAAGGAGAGTGACACCCATGGAGCACGAAGGTGCGTCTTGAAGGGAATGTTGCGTAATTAAAAATTTGAGTCAATAAATCTAGGTGGCCTAGAAAACATGAAATCTTTAAACCTTGTTGGATTTAAATAATAAATTAAAGAGTGAATCTATTAATTATAAATCTCAATAAAAGTCAAAGCCTAATTCTAAGAGTAAGCCTAAGTCTAAGTTAGTTAGGGGACTAAATTAGATTTATTAATTAAATTAAAATGAATGAGATAAATCAAATTAAGAAATAAAATAGTGAGAAACTATAAATATGAGATATAATGCACATGTGTGCATGAAATTAATAAAAAATAATTTACAATAAGAAATAAATAAATATGAGAGGATAGGTGTACACATAGGATGATATCTAGAGTCTAGCTACCACTAGTCTAACTAGAAGAAGACTATTAATCAAAGTCTAACTAGTTAGGAGACACTCATTAAATGAGAATCTTGGGAATAAAGAGACAACTAAGAGAGGTTTTAGAAACACTTTGGGGAATGTGAGAGAAATTGACTTTTAATTAAAATAAAATTAGTAATTACTTGTGCAAACTGGGGAGAGTGTGACAAGTGTGAGGGTGAATAATCCTATTTTATTTAATTAAAAAGTTAATTAATTGTGCATGTGGACATGTGTGAGTGAGGAAAATTCTATAAAACAAATGGTCTAGATGGGAAATGGATCACACTTGTTATTGCTAAATTTATGATACCAAAATCATTTTGGGACTATGTTTTACTTGTGAGAGTTGGGGTACCAAGTTTGAGGATGGAGTGGTAGTTCTTCCTTGTGAGACAAACTTGGAGCTAGAGTATTTTTGGTTTGTATGTGCCTGGCCCCTTTGCGGCTCGGAGGGCTAAGGGGGAAGAAGAGTAACCCTAGCGTTGGTTGGGAGGTACCAGTGAAATCTTTGTGATTAGCAAGCACAAGGAAGGAAGAACACCATTTGTTGAAAAACACCTTCAAGACCATCTTCATCGGTTACCATATTCTTATTTGAGATTTGTATTTGTAAAAGATTAAATTGTATAATATAGTTTTTAGAAATTGCGGTAAACTATGTTTGTAATTCTAAAATTGAATTGGCAAGTCCCTTGATGATTTTATGAAAACTAGAAATGATTAATGGTTGCTACGATATATATATTCTACGAAACAGGGCGCTGGAAAAGACCAAAAGAAAGGTGAGAAGAAAGAGCATGTATATAGTGCTTGTCCGGAAAAGTGGAAATAGAAAAACATTTCATTTTAGAATGTGAGGCCCTCAAAGACAACAGGGAAAATTATGCAGGTATTCTGGCAGCTAATTCTTGGGATAATCTATTCAACAAAGAGTTTGTTGAGAAGCTGGGAGCGATTATTGTAAAACTTCACAGGAAAAGGGCCGAATACAAAAGCGAGATGGAAAAACAATCTGTCCCATAGGCTATTTTTAGCCTCGTGGACGTTAAAAATACTTTCTTTCTTTTTTTCTTTCTATACCGAATACAAATTCTAATGGTTGCTTCCATTGGTATGCATCTCAGAGTTTTAATATAATTTATTTTCATTATTCATAAAATACATGTATTTATATATTGTACAAGTAGGATTATTTTTAAAGGATGTATAATTTAACCATATATTTTTCATTTTATTGAAAATCGGATACATTACAGAGAAGTTCGATCCTAAATTTTGAACATTGATCTCAAGTCATAGATCTTATGTATTGTTGGTACATATCATTATTTCTTTCTTTAAAATATTGTGCACACATTAGTTTTAAAATACCTGCAAAATCAATACACACAGTGTCAGAAATAGAATGACAAGAGATACTTCTCTACGAGGGGATACGTGTAGATTGGAGCTCTTCGCTTAAGGATAGTAATTTAATAAACTTTTTCTTTTATATTTCATTTTACTTCTATATAAATGTTCTTGATAAGATACTTTAAATCCTTTGGAATCGTTGTCAACACATTTCAACTCCGGTTTTCTTGGAATTCCTTTTTCGCTGACTTCAAGAATCAAATCCCAGATATTAGACTTACTTAATCTTCTTAGTCCTCTATATATGGATGTATAAGTTAGCTTATGAAATCTTAATTAATACTTAATATGATTTGATTTTCTTATAGTTTTATAAATGGACATATAATGTAATAAGCATTGAATATTTATATTGCTTTAAGAAGATTTCTGATCTTATCATGGTTCCTTTAAATATATTTGTAAGTTGGCATATGAAGTCTTTATATATTGCTTGATATGTATTGATTTTCTATAGTTGTTTCAAATGCATAGGTAAAGCAGCTTGAATTCTATTATTTTTCTTATTATGATTGAATTCCTTATAGCTCTATAAATGGATATGTCATGTACGATGTGCGGTAGCATTAAATGTTTATATATTATTTTAAGAAGATGTTGATCTTCTTCTGGTTCATTATAAATGGATATGTAATTTAACATTGAGTTCCTTATATATTCTTTAATAAGATATTCATAATAAGTACACATAGTTGACCTACATGAAAATTGTACTTGTTACAGTCGCTTGAAGCACTTAACAAATGATTCTTGACTTGATTGAACCTCACTTGCACTTAACAAATGATTCTTGACTTGATTGAACCTCACTTGACAATTTATTAAAGATAGTTGAATCAGTTCCCCATCCATTACTAAGATTTTGTTTTATGCTAATAACGACTCTTATTATTCTTCTGTATTATCCTCTTACTCAAATGCACTTAACATTGTATGGAATATTGATTAAGTATAGTAGATTATATTATTGCATCATGAGGAATAGAGACAATTTATTAAAGATAGTTGAATCAGTTCCCCCATCCATTACTAAGATTTTGTTTTATGCTAATAATGACTATTATTATTCTTCTGTATTATCCTCTTACTCAAATGCACTTAACATTGTATGGAATATTGATTAAGTATAGTAGATTATATTATTGCATCATGAGGAATAGAAGGTTAAGTATGGTTTATAAATCTAGTTTGCATTTCGACTTATGATTGGATTAATGGAATTTAGATACCTCCTTGTTTGTAACAACCCCTTTGTTACGTCATGTAAGTAATAGAGAAACAATATGATTTTTTTTTTGAAACATTAATAAACGTCATTAGAACAAGATAAACATTGGCAACATACATCAATAATACACATTATATTTCTTTCAATCCATTGCACGAATAGATTTAGATACTACTCTAAGCATGAAGTATCTGCCACATCACTTGAGATGACATACAAACTACCCACCCACCCTATCCTGCAAGGTTAGGACTTCCAAGACACATAATCAACACTCAAGTATAGGATTCGTCTCATTGATCTGGACCATTTAAGGTCTCAAGACTAGAAACTGTTCTGAGGAAAAATGAAGTTTCTAATTCACTTACCTTTATCCATTCAAAGTTCACTATAAATATGAACATTCCTTTCTGCAAATTCTTCAATTAACATAGAGAATCTAATATCTCAAACATCATCTCATAACACCATGTATTATATTACAAAATAACTCATATATTACAAAATGAAGGTTAGGGAGTATTTCAATAGAATCATGAAAGAATATTAACAGTAAAACAAAGTCCCTTAATATCCATCTATCATTGTGACAATTTCAATTTACTTATGCTTCCCCCAACTTGTGACACCCTACAAGGTACAACCCAACAAATAGGTATCCGAACCACATCACAAATCAAAAGGGAGAAACAATAGAGAAATACTCTCAGCACAAGGTAGAAATCATAGGCCTACTTTGTACTCTTATGAACTAGTTGATACTGTGAAGAAAATAAACCTGTAATCCAAAGGAGGTATGATCCAAGAATGAATTAAAAGTTATGTAAGAAGCCCGAAACTTATCTTCTAGTAACACAATGCAATACCTCTATAGTCAATTCCAGGAGTGTGTAGATGGCTCCTTGAAGGACCAAGGTTCAGAAGATAAAGAACCCAAAGTGCATAGAGACCCTCTTAAGTCGAGCATAGGTCAAATTTTTTGAAAGTACAAGCTCATGAGAGACAATGCGGACATACACAGGGGAGGCGCACGTACAAACCCAACAATTATCATCTAAAGCTCAGGAGGGATGGGCTAAGAGCGCTAGAGTTAAAATCAAGGAAAATCTCAAGAGCGATAGAGGTGCAGGGTTCAAGGAGGGGTCAAGACCATAGAACCTGGAGAAAGCTAGAGTAGCCATTAGATATGGGAGTTGCAGAGGAGGGTCGTCTGATCAACATATGATTAAGTCCCAATCGTCGGATCTCAACAACGGTAGACCAATGACGAGGAGCCATTGCAGGATCAAAGGGTCAAGTTAAATATCACGTAAGTTTGGGTTTCACAATCCATACACATCGTCGATCGTCACCTACAAACAGATCAACGATTGGCATCACTCACACTACCAACGAGTAGTTTTGATTATGGAAATCGGGAGAGGTTTTAAACATCGTGCTAGTCGAGGTTCCACAATCCTCCCAAGCCATCGATATTCAAGATCGATGAAATCACAACCGTTGAATTAACCCACCGATTAACAGTCAAGGAGATGGGCCAAGGTCATAGCTCTGGGTCATACAAAGGGTGGACAGAGGCCCTTCAGGATAGTTGACAAGGAGGGAAGAACCCCGAGGTCCCAAATCTCTGAAGTGATCTACACCGTAGATCATTGAGTGTTTTATAGCCATTGGATTTGTTAAGATTTTCAGGTTAAAGGAAGATAGTTAGATAAAGTCAAGATTCTTGAGGTTTAAGCTCCAGTGAATCTCACTCTAGGAGAAAAGGGAAGTGGAAATAATGAACAACTTGAAGTCCCAAACCCCATAATGAATCTAGACCATTGATTCAGGTTTAATGACATTCGTTGGATGAAATATGAGTGGAAGGAAATCATAAGCACTTCCATTGCTGACCACTTCGGCGATGACCACTTTGGCACCGACCAGTCCGATGAAAAGAAGTATAAAACATGTAAAAATACCCAAAGTTCGAAGCCCCAGAGTCACGAAGTAAGACACGTGGCAACATAATGATATCCCGCATCATCATAGTCCATGTCAGTAAGATCATGTCGGCAAGGACACATGGTGCAATTAGATAGTGACAAGTGTCAAGGTCTAGTTGGCACTTTGGATACGAAAGTTATGAATCTAGGTGACACATGGAAAGCACTCAGCCAGTGCCACATCAAAAGTGACATCAATAGCCACATCACTCTAGGAGCATGTCACTCTGGGAGATTTGAATCCAAAGTAAACACGGTTCTCCGAAGAGTCAGATCTTCGAAATTATTTCTAGCCGTAGATTGGAGCAGGGTAAAGGAACCGTTGATCTCTGAGTTAAATAATATTCGACTCTCTGGATAAGTTAAAGGTAAGGGTTAAAGGTTGCGAAGACATTGAAGTTATGAAATTTTAGTGTAAATGAGATTCGTAGATATGGAGAACAACCAGGACCATTAGATATTCAAGTCCGAGTCCTTCGGAGGGTCGAAAATTCGACACTCTGGAGGAAATGCGTTGATGGTTACAAAAAGGTGAAACTCCTGGAGTTACAAACTTCGGAGGGGATGTCCACCATAGAAAAATTGTGTAGGGAAAAAGTGCTCCTGCTATTATATTAGATTACCAAAATTTGAGAATAAAGGTGGGGTAGGGTTAATCCACAACTTCCGGTCAACAAAACTCAAGACCGGATTTGGCTGGTTAGCACTCTGGGAGAAGAGAAGGGTTGATTTTAAGAAACCTACGGAGCATAGGAGTTCCAGAGCCCTGAATAGCACCCCTTTGGATTAGCACTAGGTTTTGGCTCCTGGTCATAAGCATAGCTAGGTTTTAGGAAAAAGGGTTTAACGCCCTAGAATACAAGTAAATAAAACTCCTGGAAACCCTTGTACGGGAATCACACAATCCCACCCATTTAGGTTTATATAAAAAATTTCAGAGGTTCCTCACTACTAAAGTCTTTGGATTAACCAAGATTTAACATAGATAATAGTAAATTTGGGTTTAAGAAAAAAATCATTGGGGATTTACCCTTCGACAGAAAATAAATATCATTAACTTAAATAGGAAGTCACAACTTCGGGTATAGTGCTCATTTCAATAAAGAATTCATCATAAGAAATGGTTTGGATTTAAAATTAATTTCAACAAGAAACTCATGAAAACAAATTGAAACAAACTCATTGTTTAATTCTGAATGATCTCAACTAATTTTGATTATTTTACTTCAATATAGATAAAATACACATTTATATAATATACCGTTTACAATACAAATTCGGATTTCACAATGAATATCAAGCCTTCCCAAATTAGAGAACGGAAATGTTTGGAATTACAACGAATTTTTAATATAAACATTGTAGTTAATATTCGCTTGGCATCAATAGTAAATAAAATATAAACTCCGAACTAAAATTTGTTGACATTAATTATAGAGATTGGCCTTCATGATTTCCAGTTATTCTATAGTGGCCCTCTCAGTCTATATCAGTCTAACATACTACTACACTAATATTATGAATAAGATTCAGAACATAAAAATACCAGAACCAATGAGCTTTGCGTAACGAAGATTTCTTCAATTCTTGCGCTCCTTCCTTTCCTTCACTTTCTAATCATATAGACTTCACCTATACCTCCCAGCCAATGCTAGGGGTACTCTTCTTCCCCCTTATCCCCCTCGAGTCGCAAAGGTGCCAAGCACAAAAACTAGAACACCATTGATTTCATTCAAATATTTACTCATGTCACAATTCAATTAGCCCCTTTATTTAAAATTTATGGTTGGCTTTGATAATTAATACTCGTTTGTATAATTAATTATTTAAATCCGTCAAGGTCAAATCATTCCAATGTTTTCTAGGACACCTATGTTTATTGAATCAAGTTTCAATTGTGCAATGTGACCTTCAAGATACATCCCATGCTCCAAGGGTGCCCCTTGATGCCACCAACATCCATAACCTGTCATGTGTTCTGCACACTCAAGATGACTTGTCAAAGCACATGTTAACACACACACACACACAAAAAATAAAAATAAAAAAAAATCAAGCAGCTATAACACCTCAACATCATCATATATAACCCAAAATATGAATGAAATCACACTATTCCATATTCGGATCACTTAGAAGCAAGTGTCCTTGAAGAATAAGTCAACAATAGTATGCTCAATAGAGCGAGATGTTACATTGTTCCTCATAATAGTCGCCAATCCTGAGACCTTAAATGGTCAAAATCAATTGGATGAATCCTGGACTTGAGCGTTGATTATGTGTCTTGGAGGTCCTAACCTTGCAGGATAGGTTGGGCGGGTAGTTTACTTATGTTATCATTATGTGGTATGGTAGTTGAATAATAGTGATGTTTCTTCAATTGATTGTGATGAGATTTATTTGAGTTATTATTATATGTTGTGATGCATGTCACTAGTCATAATGATTTTTAATCTATGACCCATATCCATGAGTATTAGTCGCAACTGACCAATAATTCTCATGATTTGAATAGTCCACTTAGCACTCATTGCATCGAGTGATGTTCACAGGGGTGAAGAAATGGGATTGAAACTAGCGAAATGAATCACATAGCATCAATCATCATTTTTGGGGCTTGCACTCGGTAACCAGGACTTACCAGGTGGTCACCCATCCCAAGACGCCTCTAGCTCAAGTGCGCTTAACTATGGAGTTTTCCCCACAATCAAGCCCACTTAGCTTGCTACCCCATTTGAAAAACCTTAGCAAGTATTGTGCCTTATGAACTATCCAGTTAGAGCTCCCTCCCACTTTGTTAAATGAATTATTGAATTATATCGCTAATTAATTTTCAAAATTGTCCATGCAGGTAATCATGGTTAGAGGACATCGTGGAGGTCGAAGACGTGGTGTTGGATAGAGAAGTGTGACGCCTATGATAGCATCCACACCAGATGGGTCTAAAACCCAAGGACAAGAACAAATCACTAAGTAGGAACATGTTGTGGGATAGGTGGTAGGTATGATAAGATCCTTCCAGAGGATGTTAGAGGTATTTATCAACCTCCTGGATCGAGATGAGGGTAGAGTGTCTATACCCAATGAGAGTTCACAACGCGCTCCTGCTAGTAGTGTTAGCATACAGATAAAACTTGAGAAGGTGAAGTTTCCCAAGTTCATGGGTACCACAGATGGCTCAACCATTGAGGCATGGTTGGAGAACATGGCGATGTGCTTCTTACTTCATGATTACACTTCAAAAATGAAAGTATGCATGGTGGTATTTAAACTGAAGGGGAGTGCTCTTCTATGGTGGAAGACGCTCCTACCTCAACTAAACATGGCCATCGAGGATGTGTCATGAGATTTGTTCAAGGAACTTTTCCAGGAGAGGTACTTGTCCGAGGAATTCATTGATTGCCAACTTAATGAGTTCAATGCCTTATGATAGGGTTGTCGTATGGTGCCATATTATGAGGCTAGATTCATGGAGCTACTTAGGTATGCCCCACATCTAAACAAGGAAATTTTGAAGGTCAACAGGTTTGTTTTTTACCTTAAATTCAACATTCATGTGAAGGTGAGGATTCTAATGCCTCAAACATTGCATGATGTAGTACAGAAGGCCCTGATAGCTGAGGAAGATATAAACAACGGGGTTCAGGGAATGACTCCTTCTAGACCAAATAGAGAGACTACATCAGGAGTGCAACAACATCAGACACCAGACATACAGACTTCAGGGAATTGAGATATTCCTAGAGGACCTATGTCCACAACACCACGATGAAATAATCCTCAGCAGAGGACTCCTTACAAAGGACCAAAGTAGTAACAACATCATCAACAAAAAAATATTTTATGCCTGTTCAGTAGAACAGATGAGGGTCAGAGACTATTAGGCCATCAACTTCTACTTTAAGGACCGGGAGTACTGGATCGAAGAGTGGATGTTGGACATGTGGAGAGCCACATTACTAGTGATACTATTCGATTAAGAAGGTCAGAGAGGCCGAATCAAAATGACCCACTACAGTTGGATATTTGGGCAAGGCCCACAATATTCATGAAACGGTGAATAACTGCTAGGCCGAGGACCAGTCCAATGTGCTCGAGACATCAGGTACAGTCGTCAACAAAACTTCTAGTATTTTGATAGATCTGGGTGCTACAAAGAGATTTATTTCCAGTGTAGTGATAAAGAGAATTAAAGTAAAGGTAGTCAAGCAAGATGAGTTCAGATATGTAGAAATGGCTTCGGGTTCCAAACAGAAGGGTGGAGGAAAGGTTACAAACTATAGCATTAACTTGGAAGATTTTGTAACGAAAGACAACCTATATGTCACGATTTTAGGAACTTATGACATAGTGATTGGTATGGATTGGTTGGAATCACAAAATGTGATACTTAATTGTAAAATAAAATGGTTAAGTTTGAAATATGACTTGGGATAGAGTAGAGTGATTGTAGGAAGAAACTAGGGAGTGTCATTGAGATTTATTTCTTCCCTATAGCTACAGAAGAGAATGCGCAAAGGATGCAAGATATATGCAATCTTAGTGATAAATGAAAACGGAAATACAGAAGGATTAGAAAACCCTCCTATAGTACAAGAGTTTGAAGACATGTTTCGAGAGGAATTACCACGTTTGTTTCTTGAAAGAGAGTTGGAGGTTACAATAGACTTGAAACCTGGAACTTAACCCATAGCGACAATGCCTTATCGGATGTAAACACTTGAATTACAGGAGTTGAAAATGCACTTAAAGGAATTATTTGACTTGGGACTCATATGTCCAAGTGTATCACCTTGGGGTGTGCCAGTTATTTTCGTAAGAAAGAAGGATGGATCGTGGAGACTTTGTATTGACTACCGTCAATTGAACAAATAAAAATCAAGAACCAGTATATGTTGCCAAGAATAGACGATTTGTTTGATCAAATGAAAGGAGTAAAGGTGTTTTCAAATATTGACTTGAGATCAAGATATCACCAATTATGGATTAAAGAGGAATATATCCCTAAGACCACATTTAAGATGAGATTTAGAAACTATGAGTTTACATTTTTACCGTTCGGATTGACGAATTCCCTAGGGGTATTCATGATCTTGATGAATGGGGTGTTCCGAGAATACTTGGAAAAGTTTGTTCAAGTATTTATTGATGACATACTGATTTTTTCTTGGACAAAAGAAGAACATGGAAAACATTTGAGATTGGTACTACAATGTCTACGAGAAAACAAATTGTACAGGAAATTGTCGAAATGTTATTTTTACCAATCAAAGATTCATTACTCGGGACATATCATATATGGAGAAGGTATCATTGTGGATCCAACAAAAGTAGAGGTTATTTTGGAATGTCCTGCATCGACAAATGTACAATAAGTACACAACTTTATGGGTTTTGCAGGATATTACCGACGATTCGTCGAAGGTTTTTTGAAGATAGAAAATCCAATCGTGGAATTGCAGAAGAAAAAAAATAATTTTGTTATGACAGAGAAATACGTGGAACCATTTCAGAAACTCAAAGAGTTGTTGAAAAAAGAACCAATACTGAAAGGCCCCAACATGGAAAATGAGTTCTTGGTATGAACAGACACATCCAAGGAAGGTTTAGGCAGATTTTTGATGCAAGACGATCAAGTGATCGCTTACATCTCAAGGAAATTGAGAAAGCATGAGGAGAACTACGCAACACATGATTTGGAATTATGGTTCATTGTATATGCCTTGACAGTTTGGAGACACTATCTGATTGGAAGGAAATTAGAATTAATGACAGATCACTGTAGATTGCATTATATATTTATGTAAAGTGACTTGAATGCACGATAGAGACATTGGTCAGAATTACTTAGTGAATATGAATTCGAGATTACTTACATAAAAGGTACGGTGAACAGAGTGGAAGATGCGTTGAGTTAGAAACCAATCATATTCTCGGTAATACCTCTTAGGAAGAATATTTGAGAACATATTTTAACTATACATATTGATGATGACTGATATAAAAAAGTTAAGGAAAATATCGGAAAATATACCATGATGGTACCGAATTTTGGCACTACTACATATGGGTGGATTATTCCATGAAAATTTTCCACGCTTCCACTAGTTTCATCATTTTTTTAAACAGGGCGGGATTTTCATTGATATTGCCACGAAAGTTCATCGCAATATCCACAAAAATATTAATTTAACCTAGTCGGGATTTTCGTCACTATAGCGACGAACTTTCATGGCAATAGTGATGAAAATTTTGCCTATCTCATTGGTCGGTGTTAACAGCTAGTTGACTATTTTATCTATATATATGTGACTTTAAGAGACTTTGCAACACAATTGATATAGTTGCGACACTGTTCTTGGCTTTTGTTTGATCTGTTTATTTTTTCCGTCACCCACGGGTTGAACAAATCCAATTCTCGATCTACATAGATCGAATTTTGAACTTGCAAGGTTAGTATGCTATTTTTTATTGATGTACTCATTTAACTTGTAATTTTTTTTTCAAATGTTCAAATTGCATTTAGCTTGTTTTTTCCTTGATAATATATTATAATATATGTAGTACCATATTTCATGTCTTTGGTTTTTGGATCTAGTTAGTATATTCTATGGAAAAGGGTTTGTGGATTCCATAATATTCCAGGTTTATGGAATTCACATACCCTTTTCCCTTCAATTGTAGCTATAATCTCTCTCTCTTTGCATTGATAAAGATATGGAATTGCTCTTGAAACTCAACCCTTATCAGTGAAATGATAGCAATTGATTGCTATATTTCCTGCTTTAGCAAGGACTGATAAGATGCATAAATACTAACCCTAAACTTATATTAGGTATATATGTCATTATTATATAAAGAAAAAATTTGTACACATATGACCTTCTTATAAAGATGTTATCTATGTCGTCATGATGTTGATCCTCTACACATATGATCACCTTATTATAAAGATGTTGACCTTATTATAAATATGCAAGTCACTGTAAATAAATATATCATAATCGAAAGGAGTAGCCAAAATATAAAAAAACTGACAACTTAATGTTTGGTATGGTGTAGGTAAGACAATTACTTGTCGGGACAAGGATTTGTCACAATGAACGAAAATGACAGGAAGCTTTCTCGGTTAAGAGTGGAATTAGAGGCGAGGGGCGATGGAAAATGTTATTTCCCTTGCTATGATTGAAGAGGCTTGAAAAATATAATACTTTTAATAACAACAGCCCAAAGACATTGTAGGGAGAAGGGGCACGCCGAAGGGAGTTATGAATATCATCCCTTGGTAAGAGGATTCAATATTTAATGTATTCTCTGTAATAATTAGTACGTCATGAATTTTAGTAATATTTCTTATCGGGATTTTTATATTTTTTATACACACTAACTTTTCTATGTTTTTTTTAAATTTATAGATGATGCCCCCAAAGTGTCGACCTCCAGAGAGTTATTTGCCAAGTACTAGTATAAATACTACTTTACATGGAGATGAACTTTGAGATCAGAATATTGAGGTTGTTGATCAAGTTATTAATGATGATATGAATGGAGATAACGTTAGTGATTCAAATCAGGAAGATGAGTTACATAGATTGATCCAAGACACATTTGCTCCAATGGATGAGGACAACCAGGATGATAGTCATGATGTTGATCCTCTACTCGAGAAGTCACGTCAAAATCTTTATGAAGGCTCAACAACAAATATTTTATCTGCTATATTGTTGTTGGTGATCTTGAAGGTTTTGAATGGTTTATCAAACACATGTCTCACACAGATACTAAGGTATTTAATTTGTTAATTATTTATGTTTGCATGTTCACAAATACTTAAAAGGTTCAATTTTTTCCTATATTACTATTGTTTTCTAATTTGTAAATTAGTATATTGGATGATATATTGATGATTAATATTGTTTACATTGACTTCTTGTTTAGAATTTTGTAGATTGTTAGGTGATGTTCTATTACCGACGTCAAATATTTTTCCGCGCACATATCGAGAAATATCCGTGATTATGAAAGAAATTGGAATGGACTATCAGGCTATTGATGCATGTCCTAATGATCATATCATATATTATGGACGTCCCCAAGGTGTAGGATAGTCGGTGACAGAGTGTGTTGTTAAGCCACTCCGTGTTGAAAAGTCACCAGTTCGAAACCTTCGGGGACAAAAAATCCAACCATGTTAAGGGTTGGTGTGGCTCAGGTCGGGTGCGATCCCCAGGTGATTTTGACGGATTAGATGCCCCTGAGTCGCAGTTTCTGAAGCCACAGGTTAATCCCGATGCCAAGAGGTTCGGCCAAATTAACAAACAAAAAAAAATATCATATATTATGGACAATATGCATTAGAAAATGAATGCCCACAATTTCAAATAAGTAGATATTGAACCGATAAAGTGTCAAAGAAGGTGTCTCACAAAGTTCTTCGTTATATTCTGATAATTCCACATTTCTAGCAGTTGTTTAGGTGCCAAAGTATAACACAGTTTATGGATTTCCATGAAAATAACAGAAGACGAGACGATGTTCTTCGAATGCCTGCAGATGGTTCTTCATTGAACTACATCGAAGAAAAGTGTCCAATTTTTAAAGAAGAACCTCGTAATGTTAGAATTTCGTTGGAAGCTGATGGTGTCAATCCATTTGGAGAGCTTCGTTCTACGTACTCAGTGTGGCTTGTTTTTTTTATAAACAATAACATTCCTCCTTGGATGCTGATCAAGAGAGAGAAGAAAATGTTGGCAATGATTGTTCCAGGTATTTAATTATCTTTTATTTGATTTAAAGCATGAAAACATATTTCATTTCTTTGTTTCATGCATGGTAATTATTTCTTTTATATATCACGACATCTAGATAATTCTAATTAATCATGCAGTAGGTTGAACCAATTGGGTAGGTACCAGGTTAAAGATATGAACGTATATATTGAGCCTCTCATTGATGAGTTGTTGAACTTATGGGTTGGCGTCACTATGTATGACATATCTAGACCAATAGGGCAAAGACGATTTTAATTCCATGGAATACTATCATTGACAATTCATGATGCTCTCGGGTTAACACATTTTTGTGGTATATTGTTACTTTATTTTTGTGATTTAATATTATATATATTTTTTGAAAAAATCATGCATTATTTTAAATTGTAACTCTAATTTGACACTACATTTATTCATATATCTTGTAGGTCTTCAAACAAAGGGTAAATTTGCATGCCCAGTTTTTGGTCCTGGGATAAAATCTTGTCGTTCAAGGAGTTTAGCAAAGGAAATGTTTGATGTGTATAGGCACTTTCTGCCTAAGAACCATAGTTATCGAACTACAGACAAAGCAAAGTTCAATGGTAAATATGAAAATGGAAAGAAAACACGAAGAATGACACCTCGCCTATGGAAGTTGAAATATATTAGAAATTGTCAAGGTACACAAATTATTTACATATGACCTATTATATAAATCTTTGGTTAATTTCATTAGTATTAATTTCATTTTCTCCCATTAATTAGTGTTAATTTCAATTTGTTGATGTTTCATGAATGTCGTTAAGGCACGAATGAGCTTCCACGAGGAATGAAAAGTTACCCGATGCAATTCAGTAGATTTCCATACTACGAGAACCTACAAATAGTTCATTTGTTTGATACAATGCATATCAGGAAGAACACAACATAATTGTTATGGTGAATATTAGATGGAAGGATTGACAAAGAGATAATTGGAAAGATTTGTTGTGACATCCGAGAAGCTAATCATGCCTTGCAAAGTGTTATTATTAATTACAATGGTGATGGTCATGAACAAAATACTATTCTTCGTTGGTTATTGACGGAGCAACAGAGAAATATTGTAAAAGAGGTCATTCGAAAAATTAGGTTTCCGACGAGGTTTTCCTCAAACATAAAAAATATCTTAACTAAAAAAGGTGATTTTGGCGGGGTTAAAACACATGACTGGCATACATTCATTAAGGTAATTAGTAGGTTATAATATATTTTCGTATTGGTACACATTTTTTGGAAACAAATAATGATTATTTGTTTTTTGTTATAGTATGTTCTACCTTTATCTCTCCCAGACGACTTTGACAACAACATAAAACAAATTATTTATGTACTTGGCAAA
>JZKD02S1613386.1:673012-686927 GCA_000966675.3 Picea glauca
TTGTAGCTACCTTTGGAAGTCATTACTTCCCTTGAACAATAACTATTGATTATTTCTCATATATTGTGCATGGTGTATTGGTGTAACTCTTATACTATTGTTCATTTCTCATTAGGTATAATTGAATAGTTTAAGTATAAGTTGAAAAAGGTTTTAAATTGTACTTGATACTGATTCACCCCCCTCTTAGTATCAACATGTACTCACTATTTGTTGTCGTAACAGAGGGGTTGTTACCTATGGTATCCGAGTGGGTTCAACCCTGTGACATTGGACCATTACCTCTTCCACTTTGTTAAATGAATTATTGAATTATATAACTAATTAATTTTCAAAATTGTCCATGCAGGTAATCACGGTAAGACGATGTCGTGGAGGTAGAATACATGATGTTGGACGAAGAAGTGTGATGCCTTTGATAGCATCCACACCAGAGGGGTCTAAACCCCAAGGAGAAGAAAAAATCAGTGAGAAGGAACATGTTGTGGGAGAGGTGGTAGGTATGATAAGATCCTTCTAGAGGATGTTAGAGGCATTTATCAACCTCCTGGATCGAGATGAGGGTAGATCGTCTTCACCCAATGAGGGTTCACAATGCGCTCCTGCTAGTAGTGTTAGCATACACACATAACTTGAGAAGGTGAAGTTTCCTGAGTTCATGGGTATCGCAGATGGCTCAACCATTGAGGCATGGTTGGAGAAAATGGTGATGTGCTTTGCACTTCATGATTACACTTCCAGCATGAAAGTATGCATGGTGGTATTTAAACTGAAGGAAAGTGCTCTTCTATGGTGGAAGACACTCCTATCGCAACTAAACATGGTCGTCGAGGACGTGTCATGGGAGTTGTTCGAGGAATGGTTCCGGGATAGGTACTTGTCCGAGGAATTCATTGAGCACCAGTTTAATGATTTCAATGACTTATGATAGGGTTGTCATATGGTGTTAGATTATGAGGCCAAATTCATGGAGCTACTTAGGTATGCCCCACATCTGAACACGAAAACATTGAAGGTCAACAAGTTTGTGTTTGGTATTAAATTCAACATTCATGTGAAGGTGAGGATTCTAATGCGTTAGACATTGCATTATGCTGTCCAGAAGGCCCTCATAGCTGAGGAAGAGCTAAAAAACGGGGCTCAGGGAATGCCTCCTTCTAAACCAACTAGACAGACGACATCAAGAGCACAACAACATCATACACCAGACATACAAACTTCAGGGAATTGAGATATTCCTAGAGGACCTATGTCCACAATGACATAATACTCAAAAGAGGACTCCTTACAAAGGACCATAGTAGCAACAACGTCATCAACAACAAAAATATTTTAGGCATGTTTAGTAGAACAGATGAGGGTCAGAGATTGTTAGGCCATCAACTTTTACTTTAAGGACCAGGAGTATTGGACCAAAGACTAGATGTTGGACATGTGGAGAGCCACATTACTAGTGATATTGTTCAATTAAGAAGGTCGGAGAGGTCGGATCAACAAGACCCACTACAGTTGGATATTTGGACAAGTCCCATAAGATTCATACAACAGTGAATAAATGCTAGGCTGAGAACTAGTCCAATGTGCTTGATACATCAGGTACAATCGTCAACAAAAATTCTAGTATTTTGATAGATCTCGGTGCTACAGAGAGATTTATTTCCAGTGTAGCAATAAAGAGAATTAAGGTAAAGGTTGTCAAGCAGGATGAGTTCAGATATGTAGAAATGGCTTCGGGTTCCAAACAGAAGGGTGGAGGAATGGTTATAGATTGTAGAATTAACTTGGGAGATTTTGTAATGAAGGACAACCTATATGTCACGATTTTAGGATCTTATGACATAGTGATTGGTATGGATTGGTTGGAATCACATAATGTGATACTTAATTGTAAAACAAAATGGTTAAGTTTGAAAGATGACTTGGGATAGAGTAGAGTGATTGTAGGAAGAAACTAGGGAGTGCCCTTGAGATTTATTTCTTCCCTACAACTACAGAAGAGAATGCGCAAAGGATGCAATATATATGAAATCTTAGCACTAAATGAAAAGGGTGATGCAGAAGGATTAGAAAACATTCATGTATTACAAGATTTTGTAGACATGTTTCGAGAAGAATTACATGTTTTGCCACCCGAAAGAGAGTTGGATTTTACAATAGAATTGAAACCTCGAACTAAACCCATAGCGAGAATGCCTTATTGGATGTAAACACTTGAATTACAGTAGTTGAAAATGCACTTAAATGAATTATTGGACTTGTGACTCATGTGTCCAAGTGTATCACCTTGGGGTGCGCCAATTATTTTCATAATAAATAAGGATGGATCGTGGAGACTTTGTATTGACTACCATCAATTGAAAAAAGAAACGATCAAGAACCAGTATATGTTGCCAAGAATAGACGATTTGTTTGATCAAATGAAAGGAGTGAAGGTGTTTTCAAATATTGACTTGAGATCAGGATATCACCAATTACGGATTAAAGAGGAATACATCCCTAAGACTGCATTTAAGACAAGATTTAGACACTATGAGTTTACATTTTTACCGTTCAGACTGACGAACACCCCAGGGGTATTCATGATATTGATGAATGGGGTGTTCCGAGAATACTTGGAAAAGTTTATTCAAGTATTTATTGATGACATAATGATTTATTCTTGGACAAAAGAAGAACATGGAGAACATTTAAGATTGGTACTACAATGTCTATGAGAAAACAAATTGTATGAGAAATTGTCGAAATGTTCTTTTTACCAATTGAAGATTCATTACTTGGGACATATCATATATGGAGAAGGTATCGTTGTGGATCCAAATAAAGTAGAGGTTATTATGGAATGTCCTACACCAAAAAATGTAAAATAATTACACAACATTATGGGTTTAACATGATATTACTGATGATTCGTCAAAGGTTTTTTGAAGATAACAAATCTGATCGCGAAATTGTAGAAGAAAAAAAAGAAGTTTGTTACGATAGAGAAATGCACAAAACCATTTCATAAACTCAAAGAGTTGTTGAAGAAAGCACCAATACTGAAAGACCCCAA
Organism: Picea glauca; assembly: GCA_000966675.3. Classification (NCBI taxonomy): domain Eukaryota; kingdom Viridiplantae; phylum Streptophyta; class Pinopsida; order Pinales; family Pinaceae; genus Picea; species Picea glauca. The sequence continues at coordinate 676,065 of JZKD02S1613386.1, forward strand.
CATGGAAAAGTAATTCTTGGTATGACTAGACATATCCAAGGAAGGTTTAGGCAGAGTTTCGATGAAAGACGATAAAATGATTGCTTACATATCAAGGAAATTGAGAAAGCATGAGGAGAAATATACAACGCATGGATTGGAATTATTGGCCATTGTATATGCCTTGAGAGTTTGGAGGCACTATCTGATTGGAAGGAAATTCAAATTAATGACAGATCATTGTGGATTGTGGAATATATTTACGCAAAGTGACTTGAATGAACGATAGAGACATTGGTCATAATTACTTAGTGAATATGACTTCGAGATTACTTACATAAAAGGTAAGGTGAATAGAGTGGCAGATGCATTGAGTCAGAGACCATGCATATTCTCGGTAATACCTCTTAGGAAGAATATTAGAGAAAAGATTTTAAATATACATATCGACGATGGCTGATATAAATAAGTTAAGAAAAATACCGGACAAGATACCATGATGGTACAAAATTTTGAGGGATATATATTGGATAATGAAAGATTGATGCAGTATAAAAACAGGATTTATGTACCGCCTAATGATGAATTAATAAATTTGATCTTAAGTGAAGCACATCAAGAAGTGTACGTGGTTCATCCAGGAGTCACGATGATGAAGGCAGACCTTAAGCCTTTATTCTTATGGAAGCGAATTAAAGAATACATATTTAGTTAAATGGAAAGATGTATAGAATGTCAGCAAGTGAAAGCTTAACATAGACATCCGACAGGATTATTACAACGCAATTCTATTCCAGAATCAAATGGGAGGTCATTTTGATGGACTTTATTGTTGGTTTGCCACTGAAGGAAAGGAGACACGACTTGATTTTCTTGGTAGTTGACACTCTCACGAATAGTGCACACTTTATTCATGTGTATACGGCGTATCAGGTGAAAGAAATAGCTAGAGTATTTGTCAGGGAGGTTGTGATATTACATGGTGTACCAAGAAGGATCATATTCGATCCATGATTGGTGTTTAAATGGTGATTTTGGACATGTTTTCGAGAGGCTTTGGGAACATGACTAAAATTTAGTACAACATATCACCCCGAGAAAGACAAGAAGATAATAATAATGAACCAAATTTTGGAGGATATGTTATGTATGAAATGGACCAACAAAATCATTTTGAATATTTCTTGCCACTAGTAGAGTTTGCATACAACAACAACTATCAAAGTACCATTAATATGACACTGTTTGAGTTTCTTTACGGGAGACTATGTCAGATGTCATTAAGCTGGGATTGACTTGAGGATAGGGTCCTGGTAGGACCAGAAGTGATTCAAGAATGGAAGAACAGATGAAGTCGACAATAAGAACGATTAAAGAAGCACAAGATCAACAAAAGAGTTATGCTGATGCGCATCGAGTTGACCACATTTATGAAGTTGGTGATCAAGTTTTCTTGCAAGTGAAATCGCACAAGATTTTGATCAAGATTGGAAAGGGTTCTAAACTCTCTCCTAGGTTTTTGGGACCTTTCAAAATTGTGGAAAATAAAGAACCTGTGGCTTATCGACTAGACTTTACTAATTCTTTAAGGTGAATGCACAATGTATTTAATGTATATGTTTTGAGAAATTATATTATTGATCCTACACATGTGATTCACATGAGTTCTTCGCAGGTGTTGGACAAGGGTGCTCTCATGGCGGAGCCAATCCACATTCTGTAGCATCACATTCAACAACTACGATGTCGAATAGTCGATCAGGTCAAGTTCCAGTGGGACAAGTATAGTCCCCACTCGACTACCTGGGAGGACGCATATGATATGCATCAACAATTTCCTTTCTTATTTGATAGATTAGACATATATATCTAAGTAAAATACTTTTATTTAATTACACTTTATATACTATGCAAATTCGGGATGAAGTTTAAAACAATAGGGCGTGTATATAACACCTCACTCTAATTAACACACTTTTATCGACTTATTCTTTGAGGACACTTGCATGAAAATGAATCGGTTATGGTACATAGTGATTTTGTTTCAATTATGGATTATACATGATGATGATGATGTGGTATGAATTATTGTTTTTTATATATATGTATTGACATATGCTATTGACGAGTTTACCTGAGTGTGGAGGACGCATGTCAAATTATGGATGTTGATGACATCAATGGACCTCCTTGGACTCTAGATTGAGTCAGGGAGTGGATTATATTTTGTTTGAGTATTTAATATTACTCATATGTGACATATTTTGTGACCTCCATGCTCTGATACCAATTTGTAACACGCCCAACCCTTAAATACTCTTTTAAGGGATGGGGCATCACAATTTCACTTAATTTCATCATCTGAAATCTTCTCTCTAAGATATTCATCATTTTCTACTCACTCATATCTTTTTAACAATTGTTACTGGACTCTAAACCGACCTCTGGTTCGCAATATATGGCCTCCTGAAGTTGTTCAGGTGTTATTGGTTGAGGGTCACGTGGCATCCACGTGGATCCATCTCATTCATACCATCCTCAATATCCTACATCCATGGTGGTAGTCCATCCACCATCCAATCCAACAACGGGTTTTGATCTTCATTTTACACATAATCTATAGGGGAGTTCGACATTTGACACTTTGATGTAGAACACCCCTTTTCCTTTATGCACACAAATATTACAGAGTCTCGAATTCCCAAACTTTTGAAATGATGCCACATAGCTCTGGCCTTCTACTCTTTTGGAGCATACTTTCTAACATCTCAAGTCTCCTGGAATTCCAAACTCTCAAAACATTTCCAAGTAGCTCTGGCCTTCGACCCTTTCAACGTATCCTTGACACCACACTCCAAACCCCAGACTCTCGAAAGACCCACCCTCACACATGGAGTCATACTGGATATGAGGGAAAATACAGGTGGGTCCCTTGTGCTCCTCCAACCAGATGGACCAAGCAATGAGTGCCATGTGTGATATGCATATGAGGTAGTGATCACACATGGCCCCTTCAAAGGGTGACACATGTCACATGTTAATGGGAACATAGGGTCTACAATACACACAAATAAAAGAGACACATAACACATAAAAAGTGGGTCCACATCACCTTGGGTGACGTCAGCGTGCCGCATCACCTCGTATTGATAGCCTTCCAAATTCTCCAAACTCATGATCAATATGCATCCACGTTAACCTTAGGATCTATGCCCTCTGTTTCTTCACAACTTTGGCATTCGAGGGTTTCATGGTGTAATCCTATCCTTACTCCTAGAGTAGGTCAAAGTAGAGTTGACCATGGAGTAGACCCAATGGTCATGAGTGGTCCCGAAGCTCCTCCAGATTGATGGATATCGTTAATTTGTGACTCCGACATTCATATTTTTTGGAAGTTGTGAAGTTGTGACATTAAGGAGTTCTGAACTCCCGAAGATCCAAAGATAATAAGAACTTAGTACCATTCAGACTAGTGTAAGGTTCCCATACCTTAGTCATATGGGTCCTCTGAAAATACTCATGGGATACACGCTTAACTCTTGGTTGAGAATTTTTTAAGGCCATGGGAATGAGCACTTAGTCTCACAGGTGAAAGGTTTGAAGGGTATGACCCTCGGTTTCATTATACAAGTGTTACACCTCCTGATCTTGTAAATACCTCAAATGAGGTGCGAGAATACTCCTTGTGCTTCTCCTGGAATTTTAGAACTTAAAGAGTTCTTAATCCCTGCACATCTTGCCAAGGTTCTACGCACCTTCGCACTACCTCTCCTCAGCTTAACATACCCCTTTCTCAGGAGATCCAAATGAATAGAAGTGTAAATATGCACATATGAAAATTGGGCCTATGGTTAGAAAAATCACAGCTATTTTCCTTTAATTCGAGCCATTGCAGGAGGTTCTAGTACTTACATATACAAATCCTATTTGACCATATAGGTCCTTAATTTCTTAAATACAAGACCAGGAAAACTAAAGACAAAAGCATTCAAGTCATCAAACAAACATGCACATCCTTGAAACATTCATGGGATATTCAAACTTATTTTACTGTCACGGTTTAGTTCTGTAGGGTATGAGAATGGTTATCTATTACAAAATGCAGCCAACTAACTGAATGTGGGTGTTTGCCTTTCCACCCAACCATAGGATCAGAGGAATTCAATCTTAGCGCTCTTGCCACCCCCATGCCAAGCCATGATATCACAATGAAAATTTCTTCCATTACTCAGAGATCCTTTCGATGTCATGCTCTCTATGAGGTTTATCAGATGCTCCCTCAACATCAAGCTCGCTATATTTTATTCAGGTCAGGTCTTCTACAAGTTCTTATGGATCCATTTACTCCATTTCTCCCATAACCAAAAACTATTTTATCCTGTAGTTCTTCCTCTAAGTTTGGAGAACTTCACGCTTTCCTCATGGTCACACATTCCCTTCCTAGTGCATCCCCCTCTTGTCTGTTATCCTACTTGTGTATATGATTCATGCCTTTCTCCTCCTTAGGACAGTTCTGAACTTGTCATGTTTCTTCTGTGAGAAGGAAATTTAGGTCAGTCTAGGTCTGTAGAAAAAACTGCCCTCTGTAGTACTTTGGGCTCATAGTTTTCTGTCTCCCCATCTAGAACCTCCATTATTCCATTTAAGGGGGTAGTTGATTGTTCAACCACCGGTCCTTATTTCATTAATTGGTTTCTCCTTGGGATAAGGATGAGGCTTATTATTTCAGCAAGGAAACATTTGGGTCATTTTTACATAATGAACCCTCTCCATGGTTTCCTCACTCTTTTTACTTTAGTGATATCATGGCTAGTACATCAAGGCTTCACCCCCATAGTCACTCATTGGAAATCTAAACAATAATACATTTACATCGTTCACATCCTATAGCATGGTAATTATAATTCATGATTAATTACAAGATGGGGGAAACAAGGGTGTTACATCACCTTCTTCTGGTTGTGTCAGTACTTCTCCTAGGGTTATTGCAGATGCATCCACATGCACATGCACATGAAATTCTTCTGACGAATCTCAAAATAAGAGAATTGGAGCATTGACCAACTTCTCCTTCAAAATATTCAAACTTTGTTGGCGCTTGGCATTCCACTGATACTTGATGTCCTTTTTCAACAATTTCTCCATTGGCGTAGTAATATGTGCATATCCTCTTATAAACTTCTTGTAATATATTGTATGTCCAAGTGTACTTTGTAATTGGTACACTAAATTTAGTGGTGGTAAATTAACTATGAAAACAATTTTAGCATGATCAACCAACATACATTGTTTACACATTGCATTCCCTAACAAAATACCAAAAGGTGCACTAAAAATGCATTTCTTAATATTCAATGAGATCTGACACTCTCTGCACCTATCCAAAATCAATATTAATACTTCAACATGATCCTTAAATAAAATAAACAGTTTCCAATCATTCAAGTAATCTTCTAAAAACTTATGAATGAAGTCCTTAAAGGCAGCCATTACTACCCTTGAAAAAATTGTAGGTGCATTCTTTAATCCAAATGGCATTATTGTATACTGAAATGATCCACAATCTATAGAAAATGTTGTCTTATGTCTATCTTCTAGTGATATCTTGATCTGATGATATCCTGAAAATCTATCTGTAAGTGAATAATCTTCTTGAAATCCTACATTCTCCAATACTTCATATGTGAATGGGGTCGGGAAATGATCATGCAAGAAATCATCGTTCAGTTCTATGACACCAACTTCTATCATCTTATCAATTTCATCTTTTTCTTTCTCCTTGTATATTGGATTCAATCTATACGGTCTGGCTTTGGGATTCAAAGGGATCTTCTTATCTCCGATTTCTCCTACTGATCGATTCATATCTTAAAATTTCATTGGGAACAAGTCACTGTACTCACATAGTAATTATGTAATTCTTTCTACGGTCTGATTATCCCAACAGTCTCCAATGCTTGCAATATTTGGGTTTTATGCAATTCCAATGTTTTCCTTCTTGATGTTTAATTGCGCAACATACTCTTCTGAATCTGATTTTGGGGATTCTATCTCCCTCTCACCTTCAACTTTTGGGATCTAGATATTGCACGGATTTTCTTCTTCTCAATCTTCTTCTTCTTCTTTGACATGATAATAATGTAGCATTTGTCTAACTTTTTTTCTAGTCGCATTCTGATATGTTGGGAGTATTTCAAATTCTAGTTCTTCAAATATCTTGTCTCTCACCACCTTCAATGTTGCATCCTTCTCTGTACTTTCATGCTCAAATTCAAATGTAACTACAAAATTCTGCTGCATTTCTTCCCAATTGGCAGGTTCCCCACGTTGTTCCTATTCTATGTACCCATTCCTTGGAATTCCTTCTCATGTGTGAATGAAATGGTGTGGCCATTCTTCTGGTGGTACTAACTTCCATTGAACCATTCACCTATATACATGTTCTTTGGGTTGTCTAGATCCATGATATTTCTCCAAAAATATGTTCTCATGATCTAGACCAAATCTAATGCGCAGTAACCTTTTGCACTGAAACCAATTATTGATTTTATCCTTATGTGTTCACCATCATATTGTAGGTGTAGATTTCAAAGAAATATCTAATTTTGGTAATCTCTGATTCTCCAAAACTTATACCTCAAACTTCATTAAAAATTTCTAAATCATTTAGACCATAAAAGGTAGGAGGTTCTCTTACCTCTGTACAAACCCATCTCAACGTGCACGTCATTATGGAACATCTATTGGTAGATAAATCTTGAAAACATTGCTGTCAATTTTCCAATCATGTGTCAGAGTCTGAAGCACAAGAACTAATAATTCTCCTACTCAACATTTCAATTGTAGCTGGGTTGATATAATCCTCTTCGTGTGCAGTAGTTATGCATAACTGATTTACATATTTTATAAGGATATTATCTTTCACAAGTTCCACATATCGTCCTCCTTTTAAGGGATCCAATGGAACACTAAATTTGTACTCCCCTGATTCAAATATCAACTTCCTTATCTTCAATTTGATAATAGCCTAGTTATCAAAGGCCCAATCTAGACCCAACAATGTTGGATATGGCGAAGTATTGTCTACTATGTCAATGAATTTGAAGTCTTCCATGGTGCACACATCATCTAGATCTACTGGAATCCCCTTCAATCTTCCAATTGGGACCAATCTATGATGGTTTTCTAAATTTAACTGAATAGGTGAGTATCCCATTTGGTTTTCTCCCATAGCTTGTCATGTTTTCTTTGGAAGAACATTGACTTCAAACCCTAAGTCTAGTATGATATCCCACATATTAAAATCTCTCGTGTTTACATTCAACCTATATTCCCTACTTTTTCTTCTCTTCTTCCTTACTTGATTCACTTTCTTTACCCCTTCTTCCCCAATATAACATTTTTCTAACAGATTTTGCAATATTCCTAAAGAGTTTCTATCATTCAACAATTTTACACAAGACCCCATTTTTTTTTTAAGTTACTTACTTGCTCTAAAGGTTTCTCTTTGCTGGCCTGGTCAAATAAGGGAGGCATGGCATACACTGGTACAACATCTATTGGTTTTGTCCTTGAAGTAGATGTAATATTTTCCTTTAAAATATCATGTCTAGCCTCCTTGAATACCTCTTTTTCTTTGTGTGCACCAAATTTCTATTTAGGCATTGTATTCTTCCTAACTCATTGGTACTGGTCCTGATCCTTCTTTCTTGCATCTTCTCATGTCTTGGCTCCACCTCTAGTAACTATCTTGATATTTTTCCCATCCTCTTCTCTCTTCTCCACATCAATCCATTGGACATTCTGGTTTTTTTGGTTCATATTGTCCTGTATCTTTATCAACAATCTCGGGAAATGTTTTGTCTCATGTTCTGCTGCATGAAAATACATACATGTCGCAAGTGGTTGTGGACAATCTATTGCATAGTGCCCTAGTTTCTGATAGTTGTGATACACTACTGGTACTCAACCTCCTCCTCTGAAGACTCCTTTCTTTCCTTGATTATATCCACGCGGTGTATTATACCGAGGTCCTTGATTATACTCTAGTTTCACATTATTATACTTATGATGCACATTATAATAATGTTTTCCTTGAAACTATTGCACATTATTATACTATGGTTGTGTTGTAAACAATTGCACGTTATTGTATTACAGTTGTGCTGCATATTATTTCACATTATTACACTATGGTTGCTCCATAGGTTTTGTTTTCATTAATTCAACCTGCACCATATATGTATATGAAATCCTTTCCTTCCTCATCTCTAGGTTTCTACATTCCTTGTCTTCATGTCCAACTGAGTTGCAAAAATTACAAAATGTAGTCTTTGGAATTGTCTGATACTTTTGTATCATGGGACAATGATAAGGATCATGTTCATGTGTTTTTCATATCTCACACCATGGGCCTCTCGAATACAAGGGGTTTGGCATACCCACTCCTATATACTACAAAAATAATGGACACTCATTCTTATGGTGCCATTTTGTTCTACATTGTGTACACTAGACATCTTCCCTTTTCTCTTTACCTTTGTTTTGATTCAACTGAAATGTTAAGTTCTTCATATCTTGTCTCAAATATTCTACAACTGGATTTGTATGTTTGTACTTCTTTTCCTCTACTTGAAAATCTGCTTGCAAGGCCTCAGCTTGACTTTGGAAGTTTTTTTGCCTCAAAGGATACTTCAAGTGTGGTAATAAGAAATTGATAAACAAATTTCTATGTTGCATATCATTAATATGGAACTTCAACTTACCTTTCATTCTTTTGAATTTCTCTTCCACTTACCAGACTGATTCTCATGGCTTTTACTTAATCTCTATCATCTCATTCATGAATTGGTCCTCTGAACTTCGTTTCTGAAATTCATTTATTAGTTGCCTCTTTACTTTTGCAATAGTTGTAGGTGCTCCCATTGGATTATTTACTGTGAAACCCATGTACCATTCTAGTGCATGGTCTTTGAATGTGATTTCCAACTGCGTAACCTTTGTATCTTCATTTGTAATCTTCTTGGCTACCCAAATATTCTTTCAAATGAAAAAATGTTTTTTTGGGTCCTCCAACCCTTCTCCTCATAATTTTGGTAACTAATAGCTGGATCTACTCCTTCCATTGTAAATTTTTTTGTACTACCACCTCTGTGCGATGTAGATACTTGACTGCAACTTATTGAACTTAAAATTTTGATTGATATTCCACTAGAACCACGTATTACAAAAATTCTTCTACCACCAATCACTTGTTGGTTAACTAGTTTTTCTTCTTCAACTATCTTAGTCGGACATGGGCTTGTGGGTTCCACACTAATTTGGATTTGGAATGGACAACCTTCTTCTGTGTCGGACCCATGAAATCCAGTTTTCCCCTCATATGTGGTGTGCAAGATATCCTCAATGTGCCCTGTGGCGGGGAGATCCTCTACCTCTTCCTCATCAATGTCAAAGTCCTCCCGCTCAGCTACTTCCCTCTTCTTGTTATTCATCTTATATTGGTAGGGTCATTTGCTGCGTGTCACTCCTACTTTCCTTATTATTTCCCTTCTTTGTTCCTCATCCATCATGATGGGGTCCATTGCTTCCTTCTTCTACCCTCTCTCTAGAGCCTTCTCCATTAGTGCTTCCCACAGTTCCCCTATGCACACAGAGTGATTTATCTTTCTAAATCCATGGTCATCACACATTAATCATGCAATAAGATCTTGATCGACATGTAAAGTGACCTGATGTATCTCCCTCTTGGTCCCTTCAATAATTCCTTCTCTATAACAATATATGACTTTGTTGTATCGACTGCAAATTTAGTAGTAAACCCTACAATAATACTATCTAACCAGAAATCCAATGTGCATGTGAATTTATTATTGACTCTTTCCACCCATGCAATGTTATCTATAGTCCACTCTACTAGCCTTATTCGATTAGTCATATGGGTATCTTTCAACCTCAATAACCACTCTTGTAATAACTATACACATACCTCAATAACCACTCATGGAAATTAGTAAACACATACCTCAATAAGTACTAGCATGATGTATATATGGAAATTTTGTTATCTTTCTGCATGAACTTGAGATACTTTGTCTCCAACCATATTTCAATCTCTTACTTTGTAGGGTTCCATGACCTGAAAATCCCTTTCTACCACTGCATCATCTTCACTAGATCCCTTTGAGGTTATCCTTCTAAGTTCTAGTTGGTAACAAAACCATTTGTTGGATGTGTGGGCTACTCTGGATTCTACCTTAGTTCTCCAAAAAACCCTATTCACCATCGACTCTTCTGGTAAACCAGAATGCTACACCATGCATAGAGTGCACATTGTAGTCTCAACTGAGATGGATTATGGGTGACTCCACGAAGCAACTGTCTGTAGTCATGGAAGGGGTTGTTCTCATTGGGATGTTAGACCTTTACTTCTACTTCTACTTTAACATGCATTCTACCATAACATTCATCATATCTATTATTTTATCCATTCAATATGATTCATTTTGCATGATTATTATAGTGCGTGCTATAAATAAACTCTAGAAGATGCATTCATCTACCCATTCATTCATCAAAAAGAATATGAAATCAACATAACACACATAGAGACTCCATTTTTACCATGTTTCACCACCCCTTGGGCTACGTCCACAAAGATCTTATTTTTTTTATTATTATTCTTCATAAAAAATGGTCCTCTACTGCATGCATTACATCACGAGTTTAGTATTGGTGAGATTGACAGTGTCGTACCAATCTCCACAGCTTGCGACTTGACCCTCAATTGCATATCAACCCTAACTCCATCTTAGCTCCGCAACTCTCAACAAAATAGATACTTTGACTCAAGACTAAAAAACATGCTCAAAGTACTTCGCTCAT
>JZKD02S1613386.1:686981-701519 GCA_000966675.3 Picea glauca
ATTTTCCTCATCCATCCTCTATTTATATTACAAAGTGGGTAAAAACCCTTACATTATGAATCAAAAACCCTAATTCTAAGTGGAATCTAGTTTCCCACTTTCTAACTATCTTCCGCGTAGTTGGTCTTCGATCCAACCCTTTGTTACTTTGAATTTGCGTTAGTATTCCTTCTTTCCTAGTGCGTTGATTTCTTTTCCCTTCTGTCACGCTGCTTCCTTTTCCCTTCTGTCATGTTGCCTTTTCTTCTTTCCTATCATGCATTGCTTCCTTAGTCCATTCCTTATCTCTTATCCTAGTTTACTACATTGATCCCCAAAATCGCCTACTCAAGCAGGGACCCTGGTATCATTTTCAATTTTAGTCAAGTCCATTTGGTAGAGCATCAGGTCGTGATGGCAATCCTTGAGGAAAAGCAATATTTGGGAAGGGAGTATTTTTCATGTTTCCATTTTTGGGTTCCTCTGTTCTGCAATGGAAATAACTTATGTGGCTTTTCAATGAAGGAAAAGGGAGTCAAAAGGAGATCATTTAATGAAACTTAGATAGGAGATGTTATGTTTTTAAAGTGACATTAAGGAAATAAAGTAACTTTAGATTGATAAGTTACTTTAACATTATTAAAGTGACTTGTATCCTTAAAGTGAAAGAAAAAAGGGAAATAAGGGTCATATTTGATTTAGTCAAAAAAGGGAAAGTTCTAGAAGGCATGGAAGAAGAATAAATAGAGGGGAAACCCTTCACTTTGGAATTATGATTTTATCTCTCATTTTGGAGTGCTCTTGGAGTCATTGTTTCATTAAGGTTTAGAAAAAAAATTCCACCATTGTAGTTTAGCTTATGTGGTGCAATATCCACCCTAGATGGACAAGAGGGGAATCCATCAATTATTTCCATTGGAGCTTTAATTTAGGGTTTCTATTCAGTTGAAGGTATATTGGCTTGTGCAGGGGATTTGAGAACGTTTTGGAGAAGGTCAATTTTATATTTTATAGGTACCATGAGGGTCTTGGGAAAGCATTACATGAGACGTCCTCACTAGTTGAGCATGAGGGTCCTACAAAGCCCTATTTGTCATCCAACCTCGTCCTGTGAGGATCCATGAAAATTGAATTTTCTACATGAGGGTTATGAGAGACAACCTCGTTGGTTGAGCACGAGTGTCATGTGACATCCCCAAAAATACAGTATTTTTGAAATTTAAAATTTGTTGGAAAATTATTTCGTTTTTAGTAATTTCGAATTTGGAATTTTTTTTCCATTTATGGCAATTCTGAATTTCAAATTTGATAATTGCAATTAATTATTATCACTGTTGGGAAGAGATCTGATTTGACCCAACTAACTATTTGACTATGACACTTGTATGAAAACATAATATTTTATATTGATTGCAGGAGGAAAAATGGAACAACCATGTTAAAATTAGCTGACCATGACTCCATGAGTGGGGAACATGTTGGAACTACCTCTGGGCTGATTGTTACAAGTGGAAAATCAGAGATTTGGCCATTGGTATCCCTTGAAAATCAAGGATTTAGAAAGCTGCGAAAATTCCCAAGGGAGGGAAAAAAAGAGCTAGGCAAAAGGATTTTTGATTAAATAGCATATGTGAGGAGGCAGGATGTTGTCAAGTATGCTGGGAAGAGAGACTACTATTTTTCTCTTGCTGTTATGAACACTTCTGTTGGAGTGTGAGGTAAGAGAATTCCGCTAAGACAGAAAGACATTTATGAGGAGGAGTTTTCTGAGTTAGCCCTCATGGACTCATGGTCAGTCTAGGGGGTGAAATGGGCAAGTAATTTGGCTACCCTAATCTACGGTTGGGAGGAACTTGGTTGTTCCCTTTTTTTTCCCGCAACTGGTTCATATATGTATTCTTCTCCTTCTCTGTTTTGAATGATTATATATATCTGTTATAATGTAGTTGTTGTTGCTAAAGTGAAATAATTTTCCGTGGATGAAATTTAGTCGTTATGTGAAGTTTATAATAGATATCCTAGTTCTGAAATTTCCACTTCTGTAATTGGAATTCTAGGTAACTATCGATGTATAATTCAAAAACTGAACAAATCTGTATATCCAATAAGTTTATGTATTTCTCTATACAAGTGGATTTGTGAGAGTTCATATTTTATAGCTGAGTCTTCCCTTCTCGGATAGTATTGAAAGGGAAGAGACATAGGAGGGTATGGATGCTCCAAAACCATGAATATTACTTATATAATTACATGCAGAATTATATGTTTATTTATTTGCAATTGATAATTTGCGTGGTATCATTATTTAAAGAAAAACGATGTAACTGTAACAGGACGTACTTATACAAAAATCTGCTGTCACATTGCATAGGTAAATAGATGATACCAATTGACAATCAACCCCTTAGATATAAATAAAATATTGAATCGGAGAGTTTGCAAACTTCTCCTTAAAAACTCGGTAAAGTACCAGATAAGATTTGAATAAGTCGCGTTGTTCAATTATAGGATATTAAAGAAGTAGGATACTCCGTAAGAGTAAAGGTAAGGAGATGCATAGAAAGGGAAATATATTTTCTTACAGTTCTGTACATATAGCTTACAATTACAAAATTTCCTACCCATATATTAGAAACCCCTGTGACACAATGATAGATGCATGGGCATGAATGTACATAAATATTCTTATATATTTCTAGATCAGCGTTCTGGAAATACAACACATAATTGTAACCTTAGATCATTATTAGATCCAATCTAATTATTACAAACCTATAACAAAGCATACCGAAAAATACATAAAGAATGTTGAATGAAAGTAAATGATGTATATATGGTGCTTTAGATATAATACCTTTCGAATTTCAAACATTCAGAATCTAAATAGAACATTTGATCTAAGATATAATCACAGTAAATAAATTTTAGAGTAAGGAGAGATCCGAGCGATTAACTCAACAATCTTTTCATTCATTCAAAAAAAATAGAGAAATCCTGTAGATAAATCGATACAAGAGTCATGCTATAATAAATGGACCCAAAATTTATGTTGGATTTGGGAATTCTTCCCCTTTCAAGTCCGATAGGAAACTGAGAAAAAACTATACTAAGTGACTACATTCTTTTGCGACTGTGTCTATTCGAACTCGGGAGGGGTTACAAACGAGAACTCATTTACCTTTTGTATCAGGCTCACAGACAAACATCCGAAATCCTCGCATAAACAAAACCCTAGAGAATTTATCATAGTCAAATATTAGCATATGATATATGAGAAAGAATTTTAAGAAGCATACAAATATTAAATACATCATACCAAGACGTTACTTAACTTCTGATTCGCGGCTCCTAGGATTTCTTTCTTCTTGTTTCTTTCTGTCGAGAAAGACGCCCAGGGCCGAGGGTGGATAGTGCCATAACTCACTAATGGGTACCCTCGTATCAAACAAGGCCCATCATTAATGATATGTTTCAGTCCTCGAAATGACTTAAAATAACATAAGAAAGATCTTCACGCAACAACTGATGGATAATGGAATACAGTAATCGACTATACTAAAATACCTGTGAAGCATAAACTGCACTTTGTAACTTGGCCTAAACATAGTATAAGTCCTTTATTCTTAACTGGGAATACATCTAACTGATTGAACCCAGTCGACTAGAACCAAACTACATAGAACTGTATAAGCTAATAGTAATACAAAGTTGTTTCGACCAAATGTTTTACAAAGTATACTTTTGGAAAATATTTAGTATAGAAAAGGAGGAGTAACGCAAGTGAAGGTCCAATTAAGTCTCTTGGATGCTATGGAGGTAGGGTCACAAAGGTACCATGAAAGTAAAAAAAAGCACACAGTAGGGTTATCCCTCCAAATAGAACCCTCCCTGAGTCTCTCGAATAATTTGGTTATGGACCCTAGTTCACGACAAGAGGCCACCAGAGAAACTCTAGATCCCAAAACGTAGGCAAACAAGGCTAGTTCTTCCTCTCTATAATTAGAGGAGGAATAGCGACAAACTCAAAAGAAAAATCGCTTCTACAGGATTCAGGATGGCATTAAATAATTTCAGAGATTACACCAACAAAACAAAATCCATAAATTACACCACCATTTCCTTATCAACCATAGTATCATGCACAAGGAAAGAACTTACCAGGGATGCGGACCACACCGTCTATTACAACCATGGAGCAGACACCTTGAAAAAAACTTTGCCTCAACATTTTGTTACACAGAACCTCTTCGCAGAACTCAATAATGGAAAACTGGAAACCCACCTTAACCCTAAAGACACCTTGTCATATCAGACTAAATGTGGAGAGTGTGGAGGATGGTTAACCATGTGACAAGGGAAAAGTCGATATGACACTTTGGGTATTGAGCCCGTTCAATTCATTGGAATGCACATAACTTCCATTAGTGTAGTCGCAGAAGTTTAACTACCTAGACCGCGGACTAACCGTTCCCTTTAAAGAATGTCAGATTTGACCCCTTAATGACTCGACGAAAGTTAAATGCGCATTCATGCCCTATGTGCTAATTTGGATCATAATTCGATCATACTTGTCAAATTATCCACTAGTGTAGAGGCTTATAATCTCTAATTAAGCCACCGGTTCCAAGAACCAACAGATAACCGGGACGTGGTAGTTAGACCAGTTACCTGGAATTTAAGATTCGACCCCATGACTATTTTGGTTAGGAACTAGTTAAAGTCTCCAAGGTTAAAGATAAGATTCGACCCCACGACTATTATGGTTAGGAACTAGTTAAAGTCTCCAAGGTTAAAAAATCAACAAGTGGACCGGGTGTAGACATAGAGCCTTATGCTAAAACTAATAAACCTTCATTGTTACAAATAGAAAACCCTGTTTTGTGTTAATCATGGCAGCACAGGATGATGGGGAAATCAAAATCGATGGAAATCTTGAACAAAGACGTCTTGAAAATAAAAGACAGAACAGTGATAGAAGCTCACCCAAGGAAGTTCTAGAAACAATGAGGAATATCATTGTTGAGATGCAGGTTTTCAAACCCGAAAACGAGAAACTAAATAAAGAATAACAGGAACAACAAGAGATAAATGAAGTCCTACTACGCAGTATAGTGACCAAGAAAATACCAAAGGATGATAACTAGGACAAAGGGGTCAGAAAAAGGGCCTCCAAAAATTCTGGGCCTGAAACAAAAAAAGGAGACAGTTCATCTGAAGGTACACCTTCAGCTGAGGACAAAACTAAAGATGACATAAAAAGAAAACAAGTAGACCACCTTGAAGGAGAATTTAAAAATATTAAACCAACTACCTTTGATGGAGAATCCAGGACATGAGAAGAAGTTGAGGCGTGGTTGTTGGACCTTAAAAAATACTTCCAAATCTACAACTATTCCAGCAATATGACGGTCAGAATGGCCATCTACAATCTGAAAGGGAAGGCCAACATTTGGTGGCAAGACCTAAAATTGGCCAAGGGCCTAAAAGAGAAACAGTTGGAATGGTCCGACTTTAAGAAGTATTTCAAGAAACAACACCTTTCAGAAAGATACTATGAAAGGAAAACGAAAGAATTTTACGAGATACGACTTGGACAGATGACGATGGAGGACCTTATAAACAAATTTCTGGAACTACTAAGGTTTGTACCGTATATCCGGGAAGATAAGGTGAAAATCCAGTGATTCTTAAGTTGTTTACCACAGTCCTACAGAGATAGAATTGAGTTTGACAACCCCAAATCCTTGAATGAAGTATTCAGGAAAGCACGAATGTGCTACAACCAGTATAAACAACGGGCAAATTTTCCCAAATCCTAGAAGGATAAGAAACAAGATAAAATGAACCAATAGAAGAAGGGATACCAAATAGCTCCTTATCAGAATAAAGCAAAAAAATTTCCAAGGAAATATTTTCACTCCAACCATCCGAATACGTAAGGAAACAGTAGACCGTTAAATCTAGGAATGAAGAAGTTTGGAGACAGCCCCCATGAACCATTAAAGTGCTGGGAATGTGGAGAACCTCATCTAAGGAGGAACTGTCCACGCTTAATTTCAACAAACAGAAATGTTGTTCATAATTCGCAGGAAGCCTCGACGGTGGGTGACATGGGCAGAAGCTTGCATTAGATAAATGCAACCATAGATGGTCGACAAGATGACCACCAATCCTTTGTGGTAGAGATTGAAGGTAAAATCAATAACACTCGAATTTATGTTTTAATTGACCTTGGAGCCACATTAAGTTATATTATTCCTGATGTAGTAGAGTCAAATAAACTTAAGAAGCTGAAGCACGCAAAATCATGGTTGGTACAACTAGCAACAGGAACTAAAAGGAAAGTAGTTGACTTTATTCTTGATTTTGAGTTTAGCTTAGATGGTCAAAATATAAGAACAAACCTGAACATCCTACCACTAAGATCTTACGATATGATTATCGAGATGGATTGGTTGGAACAACACAAAGAAGTACTAGATTGTTACACAAAGATACTTAACTATAAAGATGATTTTGGCACTACTAGAACAACCCAAGGTATACCAAAACTAGTATCAGTTAGACAAGTTTCAACGACACAATTCAAGAAATGTATGAGAAAGGGATGCCAAGTTTATGCCATCCAAGTAACGAATCTGTTAGAAAAATGAGATGAGCTAAAGTTAGAAGACTTTGCTATCCTACGTGAATTTAGAGACATGTTTGTGGATGAGATACCAGAATTACCTCCTAGAAGGGAAATAGACTTCTCCATAGACCTACTACCTGGTTCAATCCCTATCTCAAAAGCACCTTACTGAATGAGTTTACCAGAATTGACAAAATTAAAAATACAATTACAAGAATTGTTAGACAAAGAGTATATCAGATCGAGTGCTTCACCATGGGGGGCACCAATCCTCTTTGTGAAAAAGAAATATGACACTCTAAGACTTTGTATCGATTATAAAAAAATGAATAAAATGACTATTAAGAACAAGTACCCCTTACCTAGGATAAATGACCCATTTGATCAAGTAGGTGGGGCCAAGATCTTTTCGAAATTGGATTTATGATCCAGTTATCATCAAGTTAGGATAAGGGATGAACATATAAAAAAAATTCTTTCTGAACAAGATATGGACACTACAAATTTGTATTCGTACCTTTCGGACTCACTAACGCACCATCCACATTTATGTGCCTAATGAACAGTTTTTTCAGCCTATATTTTGGTCTATTCTAAAATAGAGGAAGAACATGAATAATACTTAAGAATAGTTCTGCAAACATTGAGGAAACACAAAATGTACACCAAATTTGATAAGTGTGGCTTTTATCAAAAGGAAATACAATATCTAGGACATGTAATTTCAGCATAAGGCATTGCCGTAGACCCTAAGAAAATTAAATCCATTTTAGAATGGCTGATACCTAAGGATGTACTGGATATCCGGTCATTCATGGGAATCATAAGATATTACCGCAAATTTATAGAAGGGTTTTCAAAAATAGCCTACCCTATCACATCATTACAAAAGAAAGGGACCAAGTTTAACTGGTCACAGAAGTGCCAAGACAGTTTTAACAAGCTGAAGGAATTATTGACAACTGCAACCATCTTGAAGGTAGTAGACCTTAATAAAGACCTTACCTTCTGTGTCGATGCGAGTGAAGAAGGACTAGGTGGTGTCCTAACTCGGGAAGGACATGTGATTTGTGATGAGTCCTAGAAATTAAAAGAACATGAGTAAAATTATGTCACTCATGACTTAGAATTGGCAGCGGTAATACACGCCTTAAAAATGTGGCGACACTACTTAATGGGAAGAAAATTTCTACTATTGATGGATAATAGTCATGAAATATCTGTTTAGCCAACCAGATCTTAATGCAAGGCAAGCAAGATGGCTAGCCTTCTTGAGCGTATTTGACTTCGAAGTCAGACATATCAAGGGTAAGGAAAATAAGGTAGTAGACGCTTTAAGTAGAAGATTCCATGGGTTATTTGAGATAAATATCAACATGGCAGAAAGTGACCCGGAACAAAGAATAAGGACGATAGGTATTAACGACGAAAACTACACTAAGATAATGGCAGAAGTACAAAACAGTACCACAAACTCAGATAAACCAGATCTAAGTATCGACAAGAAGGGACTATTATGATTTAAAAACAGACTTTACATACCAGATTCAACAGAGTTAAAGTTAATAGTCTTGGATGAAGTGCATAAGAAACCATATTCTGGCCATCCAGTATACCAGAAAACGATAACAACACTTAGAAAACTATTTTACTGGCCTAATATGGAGGGCAAAACAACATAATACTTGGCTAGGTGCCAATATTGTCAGCAGGTTAAGGCTGAACACTAGCATCTAGCCAACCTATTACAACCATTACTAGTACCAGAATGGAAATGGGAGACCATATCGCTGGACTTTATAACAGGTTTTCCAAAAACCCAGTGACATAATGTTTCTATTATGGTTGTAATCGATAAACTCAGCAAGTCTGCACACTTTATTCCTGTAAAGTCTACTTTTAAAGCTATAAACATTGCTGAAATATTTATGAAAGAAATTTTTAGCCTGCATGGTATTCCCAAAATGGTGATTTCAGATAGAGACATAAAATTCACATCTGCCTTTTGGAAGGAATTGTTTGCAGGGATAAATACTAATTTGAATTTCAGTACAAGTTATCACCCACAAACAGATGGACAAACCGAAAGGACAAACCAAATTGTAGAGGATATGCTCTGCATGTACATAAGAACAAAACCAAACAAGTGGGAAGACTATCTACACTTGGTAGAATTTGCATATAACAATGGGTACCAAACTTTGGCTAAGTTAAGCCCTTTCGAGGTACTGTATAGCAGAAAGTGTACAACTCCAATTAGCTGGGATAACTTGGTTTACAGACTCATGGTTGGACCAGAGATGCTCCAAGAAATGGAGAACATGGTAAGGAAGGTACAACAGAACTTAAAAGAAGCACAGGACAGACAAGAGAGCTATGCAGATCAGAAAAGAAGACACTTGAAATTTCAAGTGGGAGACCATGTTTATTTGAAGGTCAAAGCCCAAAAAATCTTGTTGAAGTTAGGAAACTATGCCAAGATGGCACCCAAGTTTTGTGGGCCCTTCGAGATACTAGCTTGAATTGGACCCGTAGCATACCAACTTGCACTTCTAGCTAATCTAAGAATTCATAATGTATTTCATGTTTCTTTGTTGAAAACGTATGTTCATGACCCTACTCATATGATTGATTGGAACTTGGTGCAGGTAGAAACCAAAGGCGAGCTCCAGGTGGAACCCCTGCGTATTCTGGACCGGAGAGAAATAGCACTTTGGAATAGAGCCGTCACTCAGGTAAAGGTGCAATGGAAGCACTTTAGTCATGAGGAGGCCACTTGGGAGTTGAAGGGGGATTTGTGGACATCTCATCCAATCCTGTTCCAAGAAAGGAATGAACACTGAGGAAAGTGTTTTATTGAAGGGGGAAAGGATGTGACATCCCCAAAAATAAAGTATTTTTGAAATTTAAAATTTGTTGGAAAATTATTCTATTTTTAGTAATTCGAATTTGGAAACTTTTTGCCATTTATGGCAATTCCGAATTTTGAATTTGATAATTGTAATTAATTATTATGACTGTTGGGTAGAGATATGATTTGACCCAACTAACTATTTGACTATGACACTTGTATGAAAACATAACATTTTATATTGATTGGAGGAGGACAAATGGAACAGTCATGTTAAAATCAACTGACCATGACTCCATGAGTGGGGAACATGTTGGAACTACCTCTGGGCTAATTGTTACAAGTGGAAAATCAGAGATTTGGCCATTGGAAGCCCCTGAAAATTAGGGATTTAGAAAGATGCGAAAATTCCCAAGGGAGGGAAAAATACCTAGGAAAAAAGATTTTTGATCAAATAACATATGTGAGGAGGGAGGACGTTGCCGAGTATGCTGGGAAGAGAGACTATTGTTTTTCTCTTCCTGTTATGAACACTTTTGTTGGAGTGTGAGGCAAGAGAAGTCTACGGAGATAGAAAGACATTTCTGAGGAGGATTTTTCTGAGTTAACCCTCATGGACTCATGGTCAGGCTAGGGGGTGAACTAGGAAAGTAATTTGGCTACCTTATTCTACGTTGGGAGGAACATGGTTTTTCCCTTTGTTTTCCCGGAATTGGTTCAGATATGTATTCTTCTCTTTCTCTGTTTTGAATGATTATATATATCTTTTATAATGTAGTTGTTGTTCCTAAATTGAAATAATTTTCCATAGATGAAATTTAGTCATTATGTGATGTTTATAACAGATAGACTATTTCTAGAATTTCCACTTTTGTAATTGGAATTCGAGGTAACTACCGATGTATAATTTGGAAACTGAACAAATCTGTATATCCAATAAGTTTATGTATTTCTCTATAAAAGTAGATTTCTAAGAGTTCATATTTTATAGCTGAACCTTCCCTTCTCGGATAGTATTGAAAGGGAAGGGACACAGGATGGTATGGATGCTCCAAAACCATGAATATTACTTATATAATTACATATAGAATTATATGTTTATTTATTTGCAGTTGATAATTTGCGTGGTATCATTATTTAAACAAAAATGATGTAACTGTAACAGGATGTACTTATACAGAAATCTGATGTCACATTGTATAGGTAAATAGACGATACCAATTGGCAATCAACCCCTTTGATATAAAGAAAATATTGAATCGGAGAGTCTGCAAACTTCTCCTTAAAAACTCGGTACAAGACCAGATAAGATTTGAATAAGTCACGATGTTCAATTATAGGATATTACAGAAGTAGGATACTCTGTAAGAGTAAAGGTAAGGAGATGCATAAAAAGGGAAATATAATTTCTTACAATTCTGTACGTATAGCTTACAATTACAAGATTTCCTACCCATATATTAGAAACCCCTGTGACACAATGATAGATGCATGGGCATGGATGTACATAAATCTTCTTATATATTTCTAGATCAGTGTTCTGGAAATACAACACAGAATCGTAACCTTACTCAGATCATTATTAGATCCAATCTAATTATTACAAACCCAGAATGAAGCATACCGAAAGTATACATAAAGAATGTTGAATGAAAGTAAATGATGTATATATGGTATTTTAGATCTAATACCTTTCGAATTTCAAACATTCAGAATATAAATAGAACATTCGATCTAAGATGTAATCACAGTAAATAAATTTTGGAGTAAGGAGAGATCCGAGCGATTAACTCAACAAACTTTTCATTCATTAAAAAAAAATAGAGCAATCCTGTAGATAAATCGATACAAGATTCATGCTATAATAACTGGACCCAAACTTTATGTTACATTTGGGAATTCGTCCCCTTTCAAGTCCGATAGGAAACTGAGAAAAAACTATAATAAGTGACTGCATTCTTTTGCAACCATGTCTGTTCAAATTGGGGAGGGGTTACAAACGGGAACTCGTTTACCTTTTTGTATCAGGCTTGCGAACGAACATCCAAAATCCTCACGTAAACGAAACCCTGGAGAATTTATCACAATCAAAGATTATCATATGATATACGAGGAAGAATTTTAAGAAGCATACAAATATTAAATACATCATACCAAGACGTTACTTAACTTCTGATTTGCGACTCCTGAGATTTCTTTCTTCTTGTTGCTTTTTGTCAGGACAAATGCCCAGGGCCGAGGGTGGATAGTTCCATAACTCACTGATGGGTACCCTCATATCAAATAGGGCCCATCATTAGTGATATGTTTCAATCCTCGAAACGACTTAAAATAGCATAAGAAATATCTTCACGCAATAACTAATGGATAATGGAATATAGTAATCGACTATACTAAAATCCCTGTGAATCATAAACTACACTTTGTACCTTGGCATAAATAGAGTATAAGTCCTTTATTCTTAACTGGGAATACATCTAACTGATTGAGCCCAGTCGACCAGAACCAAGCTACACAGAACTTTATAAGCTAACAGTGATACAAAGTTGTTCGACCAAATGTTTTACAAAGTATACTTTTGGAAAATCTTTAGTATAGAAAAGGAGGAGTAACGCAGGCGGAGGTCCAATTAAGTCTCTTAGACTCTATGGAGGTAGGGTCACACAGGTACCATGCAAGTAAAACAAAGCACACAGTAGGGTTATCCCTCCAGACAAAACCCTCTCTCAGTCTCTCGAATAATTCGGTTATGGACCTCGGTTCATGACAGGAGGCCACCAGAGAAACTCTAGATCTTGAAATGTAGACAAATGAGGCTAGTGCTTGCTCTCTATAACTAGAGGAGGAATAGAGACAAAGTCAAAAGAAAAAATTCTTCTACAGGATTCAGGATGGCATCAAAGCATTTCAGAGATTACACCAACAAAACAAAATCTCTAAATTACACCACCATTTCCTGATCAACCATAGTATCATGCATAAGGAAAGAACTTACTAGGGATGCAGACCACACCATCTATTACAACCATGGAGCAGACACCTTGACAAAAAAATTGCCTCAACATTTTGTTACACAGAACCTCTTCGTAGAACTCAACAATGGAAAACTGGAAACACACCTTAACCCTAAAGACGCCTTGTCATCTTGGAGTGAATGTGGAGAGTGCGAAGGATGGTTAATCATGTGACAAGGGCAGAGTCGATATGACAGTTTGGGTATTGAGCCTGTTCAATTCATTGGAATGCACATAACTGCCATTAATGTAGTCACAGAGCTTTAACTACCTGGACCACGGACTAACCCTTCCCTTTAAAGAATGTCGGATTTGACCCCTTAATGACTCGACGAAAGTTAAATGCGCATTGACGCCCTTTGTGCTAATTTGTATCATAATTCAATCCTACTTGTCAAATTATCCACTAGTGTAGAGGCTTAGAATCTCTGATTAAGCCACCGGTTCCAAGAACCAATAGATAACCGGGACGTGGTAGTTATACCAGTTACTTGGAATTTAATATTTTACCCCACGACTATTATGATTAGGAACTAGTTAAAGTCTCCAAGGTTAAAAATAAGATTCGACCCCACGATTATTATGGTTAGGAACTAGTTAAAGTCTCCAAGGTTAAAAAATCAACAAGTGGACCGGGTGTAGACATAGAGCCTTATGCTAAAACGTTTTTTAGCATGATTTTATGAGACTACACTTATATCTATAGCCCTACACAGATAGGTAAGGAATAGAGGCAGAAAGGGGTTCACTAAAGCCTTGGGACCTTTCCCTTATAACCTTTCTACTCGTTTTAGTCAAGATGTTATAAGTAAGACAATCTTGTGAAAGTAGAAATTTAGGAATTGTTTAACTAGATAATAAAGAGTAAGGTAGGGTTAGTTTCCTTTTTAATGGAATTATGACAACAAAGACCCCTTCTTCTATAAACATAATGTTTTTTTTGGTTGGTAAATTATGAGGTACATTACATGTCCCGTGAGGCCCCGCTTGTCGCCCGACCTCATTCTGCGAGGACATTTGCAAGGGGTTGATGTTTTTAGTGGGCCCTTTAGGTGAGATCCGTGAGGGTTATAGGGAGATTGGAAGGCCATTTGAAAAATAGATAGTCCTGGACCAAATAATTGTGGGGCTAGGAGAGCCTTAGAGCAATTGACATCATCTCTTGGAATTATTCCAAGTTTTTGTGTGAGTTTGTAGTGTTTGTTGAAGTTTTTATAATAACCATTATAATTCTATTGTTGTTGTATTTCTTGTCTCCATTCACAATAAAGGATGTCATTGTCGTCACTTCCATTATTTGTGTACTTATATTAGTAATTTGTTTGACGGAATTTCACTTAATGTAATGCATGCAAACGATTTGTGAAAGGTCATATATCAAATTTTCCATGAAGTATATATATGAATACAAAATGTTTAACAAAACTACAAAACCAACGACATCACAATTTGCACTGTAAAACACTAAAATCCTTGCCTAGCAGATTTGGGGATATTACACAATGGGTTCTCTACAATTATACAATTTTTTAGAAGGAAATTTCATCATTAAGGTACTCAACACTTACACTAACGACCTTATATTTTCATAGAAAAATAACATATCAATGTTAGAAAAACTCAAATTTCACATAGTTATTCACAATTTCTATAAATAAAAATTGTATATTATTCCTTGGAAAATCAAGTGCAATACTTAAGTTATTCCTTGTCCACCTAAAGAAGGAGAGAAAGGAAGGTAGTATTTTAAGAAGCATATAGCTGATAAAGATAAAAAATGTATATTATTCCTTGGAAAACCAAATGCAATACTTAAATTATTCCTTGTCCACTTGGAGAAGGAGAGGAAGGAATGTAGTATTTTGAGGAGCATGTAGATGATAGAGATAAAAAATGTTATCCTCCTCTGAAAACCGTTTGGTGAATTCCTATTCAATTTTCCTTGTTCTAATCAAGCTATCCTTTCAATTTGAGACAATTCCCTCAATTTGTTTTCTCATAAGTGTTTTGGGATGGATAAATATATTTTTGAAGTCTAATGAATGCAAAAAAAAAAAAAATAA
>JZKD02S1613386.1:708329-719457 GCA_000966675.3 Picea glauca
ATTGTTTCTCTATCATCCACAGAAGTAGAATACAAAGCCATGGCTAGTGCAACATGTGAAGCTGTCTGGTTGAGGAGAATTCTAGAAGATGTTGGAGAAAAGCAAACAGAACCCAAAAAAGTACATTGTGAAAATCAAAGTGCAGTCAAGCTGGCACACAAACCAGTTTATCATGCAAGGACCAAGCACATTGAGCTGCAACATCACTTTGTTAGAGAAAAGATTGAGTCTAAGGAGATTGAACTTACGTATTGTAACACAAGTGATAATGTTGCTGACATATTTACAAAACCTGTTGGCAAGATTCACTTTGAGGTCCTTGGGCAGAAATTAGGTGTTGTAGAAAATCCATTTCTACATTAAGGGGGTATGTTGGAATAATGTAGAAATGATAGGCAGATTGCTAGAGATTGGGTTGTTGTGTTCAGTTTATATTTAGCATAGAGAGGTTTGAGATCCACACTTCATGGATCTATGATTTGGTTTGTTGTGCCTATCTCACCTATATATTGTACTCTGATTTCATTAGTGAATTGAATTGGTTTTCACCATTCCTTTGAGTGAGCGAGCCTTCTGTGCTCTGCTCCATTTGCCTCTCTATCTTTGATTTAAGTTAAACATGAAATAATAATACAACACAGGATCGTTTAAACATGAAATTACCCATTAAATTATCATATACATATGATTTCTTAATCAAAGAAGTTGATTGCTAATATTGTAAAAACTAACATAAACATATCATTGTCATTATATTTAAATTTGTGATATATTATAACATATGGTTATTTCATTAGAGAAGCTGACAGCTAATGCAACAAAAAATAAAATAGACTTATCATTGTCATTGTATTTAAATTTGTGAAGAACTACATTTATGTATCAAAAACAAGAAACAAGCTTGGTTTTATGATTAAAAATATTTTGCATATGCGTCATGCCTGATTCCAGGTATCATTATTTCCAAAAAGGTCAATAGTCATTCAATGCATCATATATATGTTCAATCAACTAAGAAATAAAACATGAGTAATCTCTCTTTTCTCATCGAGTAATACATCCATCCATTCGTCAAGACTTAAAAAAAACTGGAAAAATTTTCCACGTAGAAGAAACCTGGTTGTTGAATTTCCCATTTTACGAACCATCCACATTTAATGCTACAAGAAAGCATTCTTCATATTTTTCCACGCTTTTACAATGTTCAGGACGAGTGTTCAGGCTTGGAAATACAGTAAAGAGTTAATCATTGCGAAAATAAATTGAGTAGTGCGGCCATAATTCATCTATAAAAATTAGGTTAAAAACAATCTTGAAGCATAGAAATGTTACCCTGTTTAATTATCTTTGATATGGAAATCTAGGATTGAAACACAAGGTTTCCCCTAACCTTTCCCCGATTTTTTTTTTGATTTGGAAAACTGAATATCGTAAATCATTTTTCTTCCACATATGATATATGACCAGCTTTCCATTTACAGACATGAACTCATATCTATGTGCATTTTTGTGAAAAATCTTGTCAATCCCTTCCAACATAAACCAAACATCCTTGTCTGAATCATAAGCCCCTATTCTTAGTTGATGTATCTCATGCTACACATACTCAAAGTGACAAGTAATTAACATGTTTTGCACAACAACTTCCCTAATGCATTTCCACATAATGGGGCAAGGCCACTATTCAGAGCATCAACTACTACATTTAGAATTTGGTGAAACAAAATATAGGTGAGGAAACACTCTCAATCTATATTAATTGAATGAGGACTCATTACATCATTATATAGGAAACTACTCGACTTAGTTGGTTACATCAAATCACAGATAACTAGACTCTACTTACGCTACCGCTTACAACTAACTCTTACTCCATTATTTCCAAATGTCCCCCTTAATGGAGAATGGATTGATTTCTACACCTAAGATCTCCCTAAAAAACTCAAACTTAATCTTTCCAAGAGGCTTAGTGAAAACATCAACAACATTTTCACTAGTATTACAAGGCATAAGAGCTATTTAATTTGACTGTAACTTTTCTCTAACAAAATAAAATTGATCATCAACATGCTTTGTCCTTGCATGAAAAATCGGATTCTTCGCAAGATTGATTGAGATTTGATTATCACATTTGATCATTGTAGGTTCCTTTTTTTCTTTTCCAACATCTTGAAGAAGTCTTCTCAGCCAAACAACTTCACAAGTTGCTGCACACAAGGATTTATATTCTTTTTTAGTAGAAGACATAGATACAATAGGCTTCTTTTTACTGCTCCATGAAACAACCCTCGATCCAATGCCAAACGCATATCCAGTGTTTGATCTTCGATCATCCAGATTGCCATCCCAATCAAAATCCAAGTAACCTGTCAACTCAACATCAGATGCATCAGTATATTTAATACCATAATCAAGTGCTCTTTTTAGATACCTGAGTACCACCTTTTCTACATTCCAATGGCTTTCTAGAGGTTTCTCCGTAAATTGACTTAACACACTCACAAAGTATGCAATATCAAGTCTAGTTGTAGTGAGATAATTCAAACTACCCACCATTTGTCTATACATAGTGCCATTCACCTCCTTCGAACCATCATCATAAGAAAGTTTCACATTTTGTTCCATGGGAACAGTAGAAGATTTACATTGATCCACTTTAAATCTCTTAAGTTCTTCTCTGACATACTTACTCTGATAAAATAAAGTTTGGCCTACATTTCTTCAAACTTCAAGACCTAGGTAGTAGTGTAACTCACCAAGATCTTTCATTTCAAAAACTTGTGACAACTCCTCCTTGATTTCATTAATTAATTTCTCTGCATTTATTGTAATATCAAATCATCAACATATAAGGAAATTAATACTATATACCCTTGCTCATCAAATTTGGTATACAGATTTGGATCACTTTTCTTCCTCATAAAACCCTGTTGAAGAAAGAAATAGTCTATCTTCTCATACCATGACCTAGGTTCTTGTTTTAGTCCAT
Organism: Picea glauca; assembly: GCA_000966675.3. Classification (NCBI taxonomy): domain Eukaryota; kingdom Viridiplantae; phylum Streptophyta; class Pinopsida; order Pinales; family Pinaceae; genus Picea; species Picea glauca. Next base: position 711,319 of record JZKD02S1613386.1, read on the forward strand.
ACAATGCTTTCTTTAACTTAAAAACTAAGTGTTCTTGCCATTGTTCCACAAACCCTTTAGGTTTAGTAAGGTAAACCTCCTCCTTTAACTCACCATTCAAAAATGCAGATTTAACATCTAATTGGTTCAACTTCCAATGATACTTTGTAGCTAAAGAAATTAACAATCTGATAGTATTCAATTTAGCTATTGGTGCAAATGTTTCAGCATAATCAATACCTTATGTTTGTGAATATCCCTTTTCCATCAGTCTAGCCTTATATTGATCTATGCTACCATATGATTTAAACTTGGGTTTGTATATTCATTTGCATCCAATGGGATTCTTATGTTTAGGTAATTCAGTCAATTCCCAAGTATTGTTTTTCATTATAGATTCATATTCTTCCTCCATTGCATTTCACCATTCATCATGTTCATTTGATTCATCAAAAATCATGGGTTCTATGACATTTGAAATGGTACTCATTAGGGAATAGTCTTTATACCTCTCAGGGAGCAGAACCTGTCGTGAAGATCTTCTCAACTGATTATCTTCCACCCCACTTTGTGAAGATCTGTCTTCACCTCTAGGTGAACTGTGACTACTTGAAGTGTCCATATCACCAAGTCCCTCTTGTTGATGCTATTGTTGTCGCTATGGTTGTGGCTTCTGTTATGGTGGTTGTTGTTGTGATGGTTGTTGTTTCTCTTCTTTAACTCCTTCATCAAGAAGTCTATGCCATTCCTCATGACTGTTGTTGTCATGATTTCCTGCTTCTTTATAATGGAAAAGTACATCTCTACTTGCAAATACTTTGTTAGTAGAATGATCAAACAATTTGTATGCTTTGAATTCGGAACAGTACCCAATGAAAATACATTTAATGTATTTATCATCCATTATCTTCCTATTCTCCTTTGGAATATGTGAAAAATCCTTACACCCAAATACTTTCAAATTGTGAAATGCAGGTTTGGAACCATACAAAGCTTCGAAAGGAGTAACATTATCAAGATACCTTGTTGGACTTCTATTCTTTAAATAAACTGCAGTATTTATGGCTTCAACCCAAAATGCATTCGAGATATTCTTACCTTTCATCATACCGCGTGCACACTCTACCAGAGTTTTGTTTTTCCTTTTAGCGATTTCGTTCTGCTGTGGAGTGTGAGGTACTGTAAACTGCTATACTATTCCATGATCTTTGCAATATTTGTTGAAGTTTCCTGATTTATACTCTCTCCCTTTATCTGAACAGAGGATTTTGATGGTTTTTCCTGTTTTCTTTTCCACCATGGTTCTGAATTCCTTAAAGTACTCGAAAACATCACTTTTTCTTCTACGGAAGTAAACCCATGTGTATCTCGTGCAATCATCAATAAATAACAGAAAGTAAAATGCACCTCCTAAAGACCTAGTCTGCATAGAACCACAAACATCAATATGCACAAGATCTAGAACATTTCTCTTTTTCCTATCAGGATTAGAGGGGAATTCATCTCTCTACATCTTTCCTAATGCACATCCATCACAAGAAACATTTTGATTCTTTAACATGGGAAGTCCTTCAACCATATTCTTTTTCTGTAATAACAATAAATCATGATGATTGATGTGGCCATACCTTTGATGCCAAAGAATCTATGTTTCATAATTGCAGAAGTCAGTGCATGATGTGCTTTGATGGTAACATCAAGTTTGTATAGGCATCCTGATCCGACTCCCGTTGCAACAGTTGGAAGTGGTCCAACAGATCCTTCACTATGCAATAATTCTTGAAGAATTCAACCTTCAAGTTTTGATCTGTAATGGTGGACACAGAGATCAATTTTTTCTTTATCCCTAGCACATACACCACATTGTGAATGTGACGTACAGTACCATTTGACAATGTCACAGGAGTGTCTCCATATCCCTTGATTTGATGAGCATGGTCATCTCCAAGATATATGTTGGCACCATTCTGTGTTTCTTTAAAATTAGCATACCAGTTTTTATTATAAGTCATATGAACTGATGCTCCAGAATCCACAAAACATGCATAAATATCATTTATTTTAGCAGATAAAGAAGCATTAGACACAAACAACCTAAGATCCCATGAATTAAAATTTGGGGGTTCATCAATATCATCACTAGCAATAAATAATCTGAGATCATGATTTGAATTTTTTTTTACATAATGACCTGAATGTGTTCTAGGTTTATTTCTAGCCTCATCACTCTTCTTCTTATGACAATCTTTAATAATATGTCCAGGTCGACCACAATAAAAACAACTCTTTGACTCAGTCCTGTTAGATTGCATACCTTGATTCGGTCTTGGAGATTGTCTTCTTTGCGATGAACTGTCTCTCTGCTATGAACTGCCTCCTCTGCCTCTTTCTCTTGATCTCCCTCTCGCAAATATCTTATTTGACCACACTGCCAAATATTTATTCTGAGGCTTCAAATTCCCGTGCCTCTTTTCCTCTTGCAGAAAAATACATGTCATTTCTTCAAACGTAGGAGGTTTCTCCCTTGCTACGAGACCTGTTATGAACATATGATAATCTTCTAGCATACCATTTAAGGTAATTGTGACCAGATAAGTGTTGGAAATAGTTTCCTCTATATTTACTAGTTTGTCTTTTACCTTTTTAATACGACCCAAAAACGAACTAATTCATTTCCATCTATCTTAATGCCTAGCAATTTAGTTTTTAGGAACAAAATGCGATTTCTGTTGCTAGTTTCATACAATGCTTTAAGCATTGTCCACGTTTCAACAAAAGTTGTAGCTTCTCTAATATGTGGAATTATGCTATCTTTAACAAATATGCGCAACAATACCTTTGCTTTGTTTTCGTTCTTCTTCCAATCTTGGATCTTTGCTACTGTCGCACCTGCAACCGCACCAGGTTTCACTTCAGTTCCCTTTGCAAGTTCCAGACACCATAGCCCTCCATCAGTGTCTACATCTTGAATTTCCAGTTAATGAAATTCGAGCCATCTAACTTGTTGGCTTCGTTGAGGTAGGTCTCTGCCAGCAGATTCTCCATCGCTGCTAATAAATCGTTGTATCACCAAGCACACTTCAATCTTGAAGGTGGCGAATCACCAAGAATATACAAAAATTCCGTTAAGTGATGATTCGTCGCTCTGCCTTCACATCCACCAATCCAACTCTACCTAAGCTCTTAGCTTAAAAAAAAAATATGAGAAACTTTTAAAAGAACCCTTAACACCATTCCATGCATATAAAAAAACTCTCATATAAAAAATATCCACTATAATAAACTTTAATATCCCTCTTAAAATTTATGCCTAAAAAAATACACTTTAATAAACTTTGTACGTCACTCACAAATGATAAAATTTAAGCCTTAAAGGGTTTATACCCTCTTCTTCTTCTTCTTTTTTTTTTTATCATCCACTTTTTAAATATCCACGATTTAAAAATAAAAACCCTTTTCAATCCTCACTATTTATGATCCTTTTAAAAACCTTCAAATCAACACGAAAGACTTGATATAGGATCTGATGAATGTAGTTGCGGGAGAAGCAATGTATTTGCGGGAGAAGAACCCACGCGACCTCCTTGGATTAATGAGAAAAAATAAAAGACTTCACGATTTGCACGCTTTAACCTTACTCACGCACCAAATCTTGCACCAGATCCACGCTCAAAGCTCACGCAAATACCTTCACGCTACCTCCACGAGCTTACGCATGCAAACTATCTCCACGGGATTATCGCGACCCTCAGCATGCAGCCGATTCCGATGGAGATGGGTTTGTGGACTCTTCCACGCAAATTTCAACCACCAGATTGCTCACGGCCCTCTCTTCAATGGCGCTCAACTCAGCAATCAAAAAACAAATTGGAGCGGCTCTCTCAAGAACCCACACGTCCCTTCTCCTGCTCGAACCCAAGCGGGTTTCCTCACTTCACGCAGCTATTAGAATGCGGGGAGTCTGGACCTCACGAGGCACTTGGGTGCAGGAATCTTTAAAGATGTCCGCATTGTAATACACCACTGGAGTGCGGAACTTTGAGATTTATAAACACACATAAACTTTGAGTAGTATGTCGCTCCATCTTTTTAAAGGAGGTATCTGTGGCTTTCATCTATATCAATTTATATGAATTGAATTGAATGAAGACTGATTACATCATTATATAGGAAACTATTCTACTTAGTTGATTACATCAAACCACAAATTAACTAGACTCTACTTAGGCTACTGACTCTGTCAACTGACTGTTACTCCATTATTTCCAAATACTACTTGAGAGCCGAGAGCCCGGAATGAGTGTCCATGTCTTGGTAGACGGTTCATACAGTTACGATCCAAACACATAAACTTTTCCATTGACAGAGGACACAAGGGCCTCTCTTGTGGAATGTCAGTCGTATCAGACCACTTATGCAAGACTGGATCAAACAAGTATATACTGGATCAAAATGTTCCTGGGTGACCATTACTGATCTGGAATTTGGACGAAATAGTCTTGCAGTTCTTTTGAGAAAGGTCAAGCAGGAGTTGCAGTTTCACATGATACAGCTGAATTCGGGGAGGACCGAGCACCGAGAATTCGACGTCTTAGAGTCTAAAGAACAATACTGCGTAGTAAGCTCTGCAGAGAAGAATATAATGTGTTAGGGTACAAATTACCTCGCTCGTTCTCAGGTTTATGCTATGAACAATCCTCAGATTTATGCTATGAACAATCTATCCGTTGGATTTATACTAWGATTTTTTTTCCGCTGGGCACAAGCACAAAAGAGTGGCCAAAACCGTTTTATCTACTGTTTTATGATGGCCGGCAAGCCCTATTTATATATATTAGCACATCTGTTTCGTTAGCGGATGGTTGACTGTCTATAGATATCACCATCCATAACCAACCAACAGTATGACATTTTTCGTGGTTAACTAAATATTTTTAATTCATTAATTACGTTCATCTATTGATAATGGGCACAATTAATGATCTTTTAACTTTATTTAACTTTAAACCCTAATCTGATGGTTATTCATTGAAGATGCTTGCATATTCTTAGTGGTCCTCCAAAATCAATGGGTCAGATTAATTGTTCATAACTTTCTTGTTACCCGGAAAGGCATACACCTATTGACAATGGGCACAATTAATGATCTTTTAACTTTATTTAACCTTAAACCCTAATCTGATGGCTATGCATTGAAGATGCTGACATATTCTTAGTGGTCCTCCAAAATCAATGGGTCAGATTCATTGTTCATAACATGTTACCTAATCACATTAAAAAATTACATTGTCACGTTTCAGCGTTGCCGCCAACCACTTTGCGACTGTGCTAGTTATTAGATTTATTTGTATTTTTGTTAATTAAATATATTTAAACCGCTCAATTGTGTATCTTTCATTTCAAAATAAAAATACGTATCCCCTTGGTTATTTAAAATATTTAAAAAAATAATAAAAATAATATTTTAATACCAACTTGTAAAGTTCAATTGTGTATCTTTCATTTCAAAATAAAAATACGTATCCCCTTGGTTATTTAAAATATTTAAAAAAATAATAAAAATAATATTTTAATACCAACTTGTAAAGTTTGTCAAATTATAACAATTAACTACCGATGAAAATACTTTTTGTTTTTTTAATCAATCATATATAATAAATGACTTTATAAAGTTGGTCAAATTATTAACTAAAGATGAAAATATAATTTTTTTTTTTTTATCAATATTATATAATAAATGACTTTAAAGTAAATAAAAAAAAACATGGCACTTATAAAAGATCCAACACAAAATGCAAACACAACCATTCACTATTTCATTCACTATTGTTTAAATAATTTGTATAAAATGGTTACTTCAAAAAATAAACTTACAATTTTCAATATACTTTTACATCTTAAATAACTAAAAGTCATGTGATGCATAATTTACAACTAAATGAATAAAGTGTACAAGTTACATTTTCTTTATTAAGCATGAGGTTTATATATATATATAATTGGTGTAGATTTATTATAATTTTAGATATACTATATAAATAAAAGTGCAAACTTTTTTTAAATGAAAAATAGGAAGAAAAGTTTACATGATTTTTTATTTTTTATTGCATGAGATAGATCCAAATTTAAAATGGATCACGATGACATGTTATTAATAAGTGTAAAAATTACATATTGGTTGTATTTGAATTATTTTGGACTTTTAAGTTGTCCCATTTTATATGATCATGGGTCTCTTATTCATATATAATTAAATGAATTTATTACTTTATTGCATTGTCTAATATTGTAAAATGTTGTGTTTCTTTTTAATTAATATATGAATGATTTACATTGTTACAAATAAGAAAGATATAATCCATTGGATAAAACATTAATCCAATCATTATATCAAAACACAATAATAAAAATATCAAAATCAACATTATTATAAAAAATAATTTGATTTTGAGATTATTAATGAAAATTTTATAAAAAAATATTAATTAAAATATGTACATATGAGTGCATTGTATTGTTTTGAACTCACTAAATGGTGCATTCCATAATATAGAAAAAAAATGTTCTTTTATGAGTTATATAGACTCGTGCCAATTAACTACATTGAAGCACTCATGTTAAACAATGTGAAAAAAGTATTATTGCTTTAAACGACATAACATGCGATTATATTTATTGTTTCAAAATATTACCGTGCACATGATTACAATACACGTGTGCTATACAAATAATATACACATAAGAGATTTACATATAATATATGCATCGGTTGGCGTCGACTTCTCACCTCAAGTATTTGAAATTTCACTCACCTCCAATGTATATGACAATACAGGGACTAGTGCATACAAATTATATGAGAATTGGTGTGCCATATAAAAAAAATGACACAATGCGTAATATTTGTACAAGCACTAGTGTTGCATGAAAAAAACAATAGGATCTAATTTGTACATAAACTGAAAAAGCACAAGGGATGCATACAACAAAAAAGGTGGAACTGATATGTCATAATTATAAAAGAATAGATACTTTTTAGTTTTGTGTATGCATTGGTTCATGTTACTTTTGACTTCACTAGTGTGTAGGACCAATACAAACACCCACAAAAAAAAAACTCTGCTAAAACCTCCACCCACCCAATTTTTTTTAGTTATATGGAACATCTATTGAAACCTCTACTACGAATATGAGAGGTTGTAGAGAAGGTCTTTTGAAATTTTTTCCCCATCTTGGAACACTAAAAACCTTCACGACATGGTGTTTCCCTTGTAGTGATAAGCTCTATGTTTTTATTGATGGTATGTTTTTCATTTTTTAATCAATTTTTAGACGGGGAATGACAAGGATGAGAAGCCAATATCAAAGGAAATGCCCTACAAATAAAGTGCACAAAAAACACCATATAAAACATTAAAAGTGAAAACTCAAAACTAAAGCATAGTGAACAAACATGTATGATATGTTTGTTATTATGACAATGACCTATACATCTTGATCTATAATTGCAACGTGCCCATTTTTTTGTATTCAACGATGCATTGCTTTAAATTTGTAACATTTTCTCTTACTTCTTCTATAGACTCTCTTTGAGTTCCTTGACAACTATTCTTTATTTGGAGATGTAACATTTTCTCTTACTTATTCCCTAAAACATTTCCACAACTATTCTTTATTTCGAGATGAACAAATTGGCAATGCCTAACTTTGCTCACAGATTCACCCCTCATGGGAAATACTACACGACTATGTTTTTGCCGTCACAAAGGATGTGGACAACCTGCTCTTTCGTTTATAGAACATGGACAGACGAGGGGAAATAATTGAATATCTTATCACAACCTTTCTCATCTCTCTGCACTCTCTGTATCTCACAACTAGTGCTTCGACAAATTCAGTGGCGATCCTTTCTCCAGGTATCCATATGGAAACAACGAGCAAAGTGGAAAAGAGAAACCACCATCCTGCATGAGTGACTGCATGAGAAAAACTGTTAGCTCTCATGCTTGTTTTTTTTTAATTAATTTTGGTTCTCGAAGATTACTCTTGGGCCATATATGGCACCTTGCATAGTCTTTCCATTTTTATTTTCTAGAGTTAGTCTATTTTGGTCATTTAGTTTTCATGACATACTCGACTGAATTGGTTTCTGTATTGGGC
>JZKD02S1613387.1:0-15532 GCA_000966675.3 Picea glauca
CACGGAAAGACGAAGGACACCGGAAAATGGTGCGATTTCCACAAAATACTTTGGCACAACACTGATGAATCTCACTCAAAACAGTCATTGGTGGCCAAGATCAATGATAAGGAGCGAAACCCTGATTTAGAATCTGATTATGAAAATACTGGTAAAAGATAGATCATCGACGCAGACCCCATTGCTATTGTTGCGACCACAACAATTCAACAAGAAGAACCAACAGATCCCGAAGAGGGGGAGCACCTTTTTCATTCGCAGATGTGGGTGAAGGGGACCCCGCTGCATTTTATTGTTGATAGCAAAAGCCAAAATAACCTCATCTCAACAGAGGTCGTCAAATAGTTGAGATTGTCGACAACACCACACCCACAGCCATACAACAACAAGTGGCTTAACCAGGGACGAGATCTTCGTGTCAGCTAGTAGTTCCGATTGTCATACGACATCCAACCCTTCAAGGATGAGGTATTATGTGATGTTGACCCAATGGATGTCTGTGATGTTCTCTTGGGCTAGCCATATATGTGGAGACACCATGTTGTTTATGAGTCTCGACCCCACAGTGTCATTATTTCTTTGGGGGGTCATCTCTATAGAATAATAGAGGTAGTTCCGACTATTGTTCCACCTAAACAATGCTGCAAGGTAGTATCTCATACTGAAAAATTCATCTTCTTCACAATCTGTTCAAAAGGGGAACAAAAGGACACTGCAACCACTACAGCCTCGCCCCAAGCACCTTCTATCCAACATAAGCAGGTTGACAAGGTTGCAGCAAAGCACACAGATTCCTTCTGCACACTGTCCTCTCATGTAGCTCGACTTGTTGAAAAACCTCAACCTCAAGAGGTTCGTGACAAACTTCCACAAACTGAGCAGCGCGACGTCTCCAGCAAGGCAAGCAAATCACCAAGATTCAGATTGAACAAACACTTTTTCCTCTCCCCCGGGCACTCAATGCAATGGAGACCATTGCTTCCTAATGATGGAGGATTGATCCAGGTGGATGTCAGTGGCCACCCACCTTTTCCAACTAGCTCAAAACAATTTTCTGGCAATTTTGGTAATTTACTATTTTTAGCAGTTTTTCGGGTCCTGAACTTCCAAAGCTATTTTGAGGCCCTAAACGATGTTTTTTGGGAAAACGAGGAGAAACATTGAAACTCCTTTGATGTTTTTCCCACAAACATTGTAGTCCTTAGATAGATCTTTCTAACGAGGTATCGAGGGCCCCAAACGAATATCGTATGCAAAAGTTACGCCCCCGGGAAGTTGACGTACCAACTACCCCCATTGGGGCCCACAAACCTTTTGGTTTTTCATCTTTTGGGGTTAGGGTTTTTGATTTTATTTATGGTAAAAAGGCCCTCAGAGCCTCATTGTAACAATCATCTTCTTGCGAATGCGAGTAGCCATCACATCTCTTCTCAGAGATAAGCTGACACCATTATAGCAAGTCTTTCACTATGTATTTTTAGAGTCTGTACATTTCTTTCATTAATAGAAATCATGTATTACTGTATCTATGTGTTTATGGTTGCATCTATGATACATATATGTTATATTATTGGATATCCACTATATCTCTGTGCATTTCCTTATTATATCTACGCTCTCATTTCGTGCCGAAAATAATCCGGATCAGCTGAGCCTATTGCATAGTGGATAAATCTACCTTGTTAGGAAATGAAATCGTTCATGAGAAATTTCCTTTGATAATATATTTTTGATTTTGACTGCTAATATTTTAGCTAATAGCTTGTATATATACAATTGCAAAACGAGATTGGTCTAAACTCATTAAAGCTTCCAAGAATGTTCCTTTTGGGGATGACTGTTAAGAATGTGGCCTTATAATCTCCAAGCACTTTCCTTATTCTTTTGACTTCCTCCATTACCCTTAAGAGGTCTCCTTCTAATAATTCATAAAACCCTAAAAAAATTCCATTATCTATTCATTTGGCCGAAAACTCTTATCTCTTCTAAAAGATGCTAGAACATATTTTATCTCCTCTTTTAATACCTCCTTTGTTAAACTTAGTTTTCTTCTTTCACGACAAGTGTAGGAAAAAATGAGGTAATTCTCAAGATCTCACCTATGTTAACTGTGTTGAGGTAATTTTCAAGATCTCACCTATGTTAACTGTGTTGAGGTAATTTTCAAGATCTCACCTATGTTAACTGTGTTAATCTCTACATAGATCGATTGGAAGTAAGAGAATTCCACCTCTACTACGTCTTTAATTTTTATTTTCCTTACTTGCGTTAGGCATCCCACTTTCCCATATTGTATTAATCCTTTTTATGTAAATTGAAAAATTGTGGAAAAGGTTGTATTTTCATTTCCTTTTTCTAACCACATCGCCCTACTCTTCATCCTCTAATTAGCTTCCTTTCCTTCCATCAATTTTTGTTTTAAAATTTAGAGATTCCTAAGATTTTTGCTCCTTTATTAAACACTCCTTCCAAGTTTTGAGCATATAGAGTTCAAATTTGGATCTCCATCACTTTAAGTCTTTATCAAAGTCTAAGAACTTTTTTGATGACCATGATGCTACTACCTTTTTCACTTTCTTTAATGCCTCTAAAAATTGGAAGCTATTGATTACCTTGAGTTTTTATCAAACGCTACCCACTCTTCATTGAATATTTTCATACATTATTCATCATTTGACCACTCAGGGTTAAACATGAAAGGGGATGTTTGCTTTGTATCGTTATATCTATTTGTAGGATGATTGGAGAATGGTCATAACCCCCTCCTACTTTCACCCATCTTCTAATCTTTTTATCTTCCATCATCAATGTTTCCAACACCAAAAACATATCAAGCCTTTTAGAAACTCCTACATCTCCTACCCTATTATTAATCTATGTTGGAACAAGCTCGATAGGTTCTATGTCAATTAATCCAATCTCCTCTATCTTGTACCGTAATAAATCAACAATGTTGTCTAATATGGTAGTCTTCCCCCAAACCTCTAAATTTTTTAAAGTGAAGTTTAGATCCCCCCTATTATAATCCTATAATTCCTTAGGGTTTCTTATGCAAAGAGATCCTCCCAAAATATATTCCCATCCTCATATTAACCGTAAGTGTTTATCAACAAGATGCTTTGCCATATTTCTTAAACCACAATCTCTATATAGATACTTGCTAGAAAAAATGAAGAATTAATTAAGGGCATATTACTTTTCCATCCTATAACTAAACCCCTTGAATTCTCGTTTGAATAAATAATGATAAATTTCCAATCCTTGAACAATTTCTTGAAGGCTTCAACCAACTTTCTCCCTTACCCCATAGTTTCTTGCTATAGGATAATTTTTGGCTCATGAAGGTCCAAAACCTTGGTTAAGGCTAGCCTTTTGGAGTGACTACCCAAACCTTCCACATTTAAGGATATATGAATCATAGGGAATGTAGTAAGCCTTGATAGATATAAGAGAGAATAAACCATAAAACTCCAGAAAAATTCTCTTACACTCTAAAGATATCCAAAAAATTTACAATGAACAATACAAGAATATAGAGATAAGAACCATTAAGGTATGGTAGCACCATCAATTAATCCTTATGGAAGGAATCACCCTACAATCCATGCTTGCTACAAGACAATACAATCCAACACACATCCAATACAATGATACTCATGTGTATGTATACTTTCTCATGAGTATTCCTAGGGGTTTATGCCAACAACTCTTTATTATTATATTATTTCCTTTTAATTATGTAGTGGGCCTATTCCATTATTATGGCCACATTACATTCATTATCCTAGGTACATTACATTCCACTCCCTTACGTATGTTTCATCCTTGAAACATGGGAAGAAGCCATATAATATGACATACTAAGCAATGTAGTCAACTGGTACTATGCATGGGCATCCCTTATTCTGAGGACTCAATTATGGATCCCCCCCTTACTTTATCTCCTTTAAGGCCTTCTCTTAGGCACGATGCAAGAAATAATTTATCCCTAGATTATTAGAATGTATTCTCCTAATTGGATTAGAGCCTAATCCCCCCTCTATACGTTCTTCCAATTTATACCTTTGTCTCTCCCTAGGCCTTAAATGGTATCTAGAATTAGTCTTAGCAAATGAGGAATCTTTTGAATTAGAATTTGTCTCACTTTCCTAGTTCTTCCTTTGATTCTCATACTCCTCCTTACCTTAGAGGATATATTTTTTCTCTCCCCCATAGAGATTAAGTTCTTTCCTACCTTCTTGGCAGTTATATCTCCCAAGTCTTTGGATTTCCCCTTGGATATACTTTTTTTTTCAACCAATTTAGGGTGGTTTTCCTTCCCCTCAATATCATCCTTACCATTGTTTGTACTATTGGATAAATTTAATGTATGGGGTGCTAACTTACTAAGGTTAACCACTTGAAGCTACTCCTCCATTGCTTCTTGATGTCTATCCTTAGTCATATATTTCTAGATTTATGACTTCTACACTTGATTGGTGATGGATTTTGTTGCTTGAATTTTTTTCATGGCTAATCACTTGTTCCTTATCTTCAATCTTATGATGAATATAATTTTTTAATCCTCCTTCTATTGAGCCTTCCTGTAGTTTATATCCTCCATTCCCATCTCTCTTACTTCCTTGGTGACCTTCTTTAAACTACATTGTGACTCTTTATTTCTCCATATCTTCTTCATGAAATGATGTACACATTCTTCAACTACGTGTCCATACACATGGCACATTACAAATCTAAATGTAATTTTAACATAATCCACAATTTGCCCACAGATTTTATCTCCCCACCTCATTTCAATACTATTTGGAAAACCTTCTTTGAAATTTATTTCAACTAAGATTATTTCCATAGACTTGGAGACACTTAATTTGTATGAGTTATCCACATCTAGGGTTTTCCTGATACTATCTCTAATATCTTTTAATTTCTTATTCAACCAAACTTCCAGTGGGAGGCTCGTGAGCTTCACCCACATTGGATGTTTCAATATCGACTTAGATATAAGATCAAAGAATTAATTCCATTTCGAAAATGACAAGTTGGATGAATCCCAACATCAATGATTGTCTAAAACTCTATTTTCATCTGCATTAAAGTTGAATAAAAACCCTAGCCAACCCTTGGCCATTATGTGGAATCTAGGCATGTAACCCACAACTTCATTCCTTTAGTTTTTCAACCATACTCTTAGAGATTCTTCTCCTATTTGGTGATCATGGAATTTTCCTATGAGAAGCCTCCCCTAATATTCCAAAATCTATTCAATTAAAATATCCACTCGAGCCATTATCTTGACTAGATCCTTTCTTCTCTTAACACAACACCTAGGATTATTCCTCTGACAAGTTCCTTTTCATCCTTTATCACTTCCTTATGATCTATTTGGACCGCTTAGTGCACCTAAGTTAAGATTGATTCCAACAAACCCCAATCCCTTACTAATTGCTTCCAGATTCATTTTCTCTACATTACCAGACTCCATGGCGACACCACCAGACTCTCTATACTCAAAACTACTAGAATTTTATCCACCTTCATTCCTATTTTGATGAGAGCAAATGGTTGGAGTAATTTTACATGCCTTAGACAAAGTCACCCCCTCGACCACATTGAATTTTTCTCTTTCAACTAGATCTTTTCTAATCTATTGTTATGTTGACTGATAGCTCCATGCTTGTCATTGACCATATGATTTGGATCCACTTTCCTAAAGTCATTCTAGATCTTTTCCTTTGCACCAATATGATCCCTTTGTCTAGATTCCCGCCTTATGCCTTTATCACTACACTTTACAAAAACGTCAACCCCCTTAAGACAATCTAGGTATTCCACGAGATTGTCTGATCCAGGTGGATATTGGTGGCCACTCACCCATTCCATTGACTAAAAATGGTTCCACATTTTGGCAATTTTATTATAGTTTTCAGGTCCCAAACTTTCAACACATTTCTCAAGTTTTTCTCTTGCATTTTTGGTAGTCGACATAGGCCACAAAAAAATTTACTGCATGAGCTGACAAATACATAGAGTATGGATTAAGTTTTGTAATGATCCAAGAAACACCCTAAACGAAGTTTGTATTCACAATTTGTACCTCGAGGAAGTTGATGTATCAAATAACCTCCTCAATGCTTGCATTCCTTTTGCCACATCATTTCATAGGGTTAGGGTTTTGAATATTTAGGGTTTTTGTATCCTAGAACATCATACTTTATGCTAAAAATATAATTTTGACCTGGTGTAATGTATTCTTGCGAATGAACATATGTGACACATCTCTCTTCATAGATAAACTACCACCATTCCATCTAGTTTGTATTTCTTTGCATTTACAATATTTTTTTATTTAGTTCATTAATAGAATTTGAGTTTCAATGTATTACTATACTCCCTACAATATATATCTATGTATTTACATGTTTATTTATTCTTCATTCCATTCTCTACATAACTTAGATCATCCTCTTCAAAACCTATCATCCCATCTTCTAGCATTGGCCCTAAGTTAATCTTATTTTATTATTATAAATAAAGAATTGTCTTTTAAATTACATCATTTACATTTACCTAATCGTGTTTAAAAATTACTGTGTTCACTAACTTAATGCCACCTTTAACTGATTAAAAAATATTAAGATATTCGCACAAAGTGGTGGATGCGTTTCTATGTTGGCCGCATTTCGTTTCATTTCTGTGCTGGCAACATTTCATTTCATTTCTATGTGACGTTTCATTTCATTTCTATGCTAGTCGCGTTTGGTTTTAATATACCTTTCGACGTTAATCAACCACGTAATTGTGGCTGTGCTAGTTATATCTCCTATACTCACAATATTTTAGATATATAAAATTTAGAAGATTTACTTCTTTGTTACAACATGCTCTATGTGACACATCAACTATAAAATCCGTGACACATTTTATAATATTTCAATAATATTTTGTATGAAACAAAAATATGATTTCTCATTTTTTATATACCTTGCAAACATTTTATAATATGAGCATTTTTATTATATTTTGTAAACATTTTTTATTTTTATTATGAGCATTTTATTGTGCATTATATGTATTTATATTAAAGGTCTTAAATAGTTTAAAATGTAAATCTGTGACACATTTTATTATATTTCAATACTTTGTATGAAACAAAAATATGATTTTTTCCATTTTTATCCACCTTGTATTTATTATATTTTTATTGTACATTATATAAAAGTGAATTCATATAAAGGGTGAAAAGATATTTCAAAATGTTGAGCATTTGATATTTATTATATTTTTATGTGCATTATATAAAAATGTATTCATATTTATTATATTTTTATTGTGCATTATATAAAAGTGTATTTATATAAAGGGTGAAAAGATATTTCAAAATGTTGAGCATTTGATTATTTGTGTTAATAAATACTTTGTTTAGATTTTTTTAAATAAAATGTTTAATCTATGAAAACAAATTTATTAAAAATATTATCAATAAAATTTTCTTAAATTTAAAAAAAAATCTTTAATTTTTTTTTCCATAAAACAAATATACATTATGATTAAACAATATACATTTTAATCATTCAAAAATCTATACATTGTTATACTTAATATACATTTTAATGATTCAAAAATCTATACATTTGTTATACTTAATGATTCAAAAATCTATACATTGTTATACTTAATGATACTAAAAATAATGATACTTAAAAAGGGAATTTTAGAAAAATTGTCATAATTTATCTCTTCCCTGATCATTCTCAGAAACATTGGCAGGGGCATGCTCTTTATCTTGCCTGTATCTCTTATTCCCAATTGTGAAGGAGAGAGGGGCCTTTAGTTCTCTTGACTCTTTTCAGACTTTGGATGTTTGTTATCCTTCCTTTCCTGATGACTTATGAAGAACAATATTGAAGAACTCCATCGAATGCTGTTCTTTTCTTTACCGATTCTAAGATTTAACAACTAAATTTTACTTACACAACTTGTAGACAATATACAGACCATTTGGCATATCATTCATGATTATCAGTTTTAAAGGATATTCAGCAGAGTGGAGATCGGGATTTGGGAGTCATTATCCCATGATCCATCTAATGCAATCTATATTTGCACGGGCGATTTTATTTGAAATGAATGATAAAAACCCAACAACTTCATGGTATCCAGAGAGCTGAAAGTAGCAAATTTTAACGTCTACATGCAAACAATCAAACAAACACTTGCATGCCGCTTGATAGCTTGGCGAGTCACAACAGCCACTGTGGTGTTTATTAAATTAAATCTAATCCATATACCTCATCATCATAATTTTGAACTCAGAGAAATCTAGAAGCCCATTGGAGTCTAAATCAAACCTGCAAATAATTTCTTCGCAGTCAGCCAAGTCTTTGCCTTGCGCCAGTCCCAGACTATGAAGGATTTGTTGCAGTTCCTCGGAAGAAATATACCCATCTCTGTTCTTATCAAATATTTGGAACGCTTCCATCAGATGATCAGGCGATTCGGCCTCCTCCTCATGATCAGTACTTAGTCCAATGTCCTGGCACAGAGATTTGTATAATGAAATAAATTGCTCGAATTTGAGGCTGCCATCCTCGCTGGTAGACAGCGGCCTAACGATGGATTCCACATCTTCATCCGACATCTGCATTCCGAGTTTGTTTAAGAAGCCACGGATCTCCTCGATTGTGAGCTTCCCGTCCTGATTTTCATCGAGAGTATCATAAATTCTTCGGAGAATCACAGCTTCATGGGGCGAGTCATCTGATTTATTATCAGTATCGGAATTATCATTTGCATACGAATCATTCCACGGGCCGCCGGAGGGACTGCAGCCTTGACTGTATTTACAGCGTTTTCTGGAGCCACGAGACATGACTCTAATTAGCAGGTTTGCAGTAACGGGATTCCTCCAAAATGAATGCAACATACCTGCTGCGTGCTCGTCCTGAGCCTGGTTTGTCATGGTATTCCGATTGTTAAATAGCGTCATATCAAGGAAAATAAATTCATGAGTGGTGTCCAATTATCGGCTTTCATTCCCTTCGCCCCACGAACGGCTACTTGACGTTAGGCATGGTGGCCGTTGGAGGCCGCCCTCAGCGCAACATGGGGCCGCCCGTGTCAGCCTCGCCTCTCAATGCGTAGTGCAGAGAAATTGCGAGGAAATTGTCTTCTTAGTGGGAGTCTTTCCTATTTAAAATTAAATATTTTTTTTAGTAATGTTGGAAGTTTCAAAATATGGAGGTTCAGGCATTAAATGTAGTTGTAATTGTGACGGATAACACGCAAGTTCGGGCATTAAATGTAGTTGTGCTTGTGACAGTGATATAATACGCAAGTTCAGGCATTAAATGTAGTTGTGCTTGTGACAGTGATATATATATATATAAAATAAGGGAATGGAAGGTTGGTATACAATGTCTTGGAAAAGTAGATGACAGTGTTTTAGATTGTAACACTAGATTGAGTTGGTATGATTTAGAATGGGTTTATATCTATATCTATATATGGAATAAAGTCAAAATATAAAATTTATAGAAAGAGATATAGGGTGATTTGAATCCAAGTTAGTTAGGGTTTTTATAAGGAAATTGGATGGTTAACTTAGAGTTGAGGATGAAGAGATGGAAAGTTGATTTAGAATGAGATTAAATTGTGATTTAGAAAAAACTTAGATATAGTTTTTTAAAGGAGATGGAAGAGTGATTAGTAATGTGATTTAAGTATAGAATTTTTAGAGAATTTTAATAAAGAGATGGAGGGTTGATTTAGAATTGAGAGGTTTAGTAGGGGTAGCCTTCATAAAGAGATAAATAATCTTATTATTATGAATGTATAACAAAATGAGATATGACTATGTTAACCATTCATGTTTAAATTTGAAATGACATAATTTTATTTTCATAATTTAATGTTATAGTGTAAAAGTAATTTTATTTCCATGATTTGATGTTATAGTTTAAAATTATTAAAATACATTTTTAACTTTTTAAAATAAATATGAAAAAGGCTTTCGACAATTTCTAAAGAGTGGCAGGTTAAAAGAATTTGTCAAACTTATAACATTAAGAAAATTGAAAATAAAAAACACTTCTCTTAAAATGTCTTATACACACATTATATCTTGATTTCAAAATATTCTTTATAATATAGATCTTTCTAACCTTTTATCTCATTAAAACTATGATATTTTAAGAATGCTTTTCTTCAAACTTTTCAAGCACATAAGCAATTTTTTAAATAAAATCAAATACTTCTTTACCTTTTTCTTCTTTAAAATTTAATAAATCAAAATAAATTTAAAAAAATATTAACAATAAATCATATTACTTTTCTCTTTATAAAATTTTAATAAATATTTATTTTCCTTTTCTAAATTCTCATTCACGAATTCAATTATAAACATTATTATTATTAAAATTAAATTATAACAACTAAAAGTTTAACATCTTTCTTGCTCAGTACACTAATAATTTCAAAAGAAAGACACCTATCTCAATTGCTTGAGTGATAGGTTAAACTTTTATATATATATATATAACGCTCAATTAAATGAAGTGACTTATCTACAAAATTGAATGCTTATCTATACGTCGTTTTTTTAATATTTCGTTGAAACAAAGGTTAACATATCATACACTCAATTAAATGAAATGAGTCATCTACAAAATTAAAAGCTTATCTATACGTCGTTTTCATATGCTTCGTGGAAACACGCCTCACGTCTATGTTATATATAATATTTCTTAGAAAGATACGTGAGGATTAACGTATTAAGTATAACCCAAATATGATATATAAATATAACAAAATATAAATAATGTTAGATGTTTTCGTAGCAAGTTTTTCAAGTAAATTGTAATTAGGGTTTGTTGGTTTTAACCACAAAAAGTAAGTAAGGTCAAAACTCTATTAAATTAACTATTTTCTTGTGTATTTTTATTATATAATTGGTTCCTTTATATAACAAGTGTTGCATGGCAGCTTAGTCCCTGCCAGGCTGGACGTGGAGTAAACATGTGGGTAGCAAGTTGCACTACACGTGATATTCCTAAATTAGTTTTATTTGAAATTTATCAAAAAATATTAATGTTTGGTATATAACCAATGCAACCCAACAATTACGGAGTGGCGTGTAGGCGAAGTCGCAGGTTCATTTTATTTAACAGTTATGTCATATACAGTTTGCAGCCAACAATTCTGTCATATACATGAGACTAAGTAATTTATACAATATTATAACATTGTATGAAGATTTTGATGTCAAGGGTGTTCGGTGATATACTTTTTGCACCAAACAGTGCCGTGATATACATTTAACAATTCCGTCATATACATGAGACAATAATTTATAGAATATTATAACATTGTATGAACTGAGCTGCCCTGAGAGGAAACCGGCTCAGCCAGTCGAACTGCTTCATAACTGAAGTGTAGACTGTTACTAACGTAAAAAGAATTCAAAACTGTGGCTCGTAAGGGTGGCTGTTACCATTGTGGAAGGTGTAGACATCACAACTATAGTAACAATAGACAAATGCATGAAAGGTCGACATGTAGATGATAAAATAACAGAGGAAAACAATAGACAGATCACCGGTATGGGTTGTAGTGCCGCGACGGGGACATGCAGAAGGCGGAAAATGTCGTGTCGCCAGGAGGAGGAGGCTCCTCATCGACTGGTGTCCGGTTCAGTTGCATGGTGTCGTCCGTTTGTGATGGCACGTGCTGTGGAAAGGCTGGGCAGGAGGCGGAGCTCTGAGAAGAAAAACCAGGAAAGAATGAGCCATTTGGAGCCAGTGGAGCAATTGAAATAGGCCGGGGAGCTGGTGAGTTTGCATAAATGGCCGCACGCACAGAGTAAAGGCCCAACAAGTTCCGTTGAAAGGATGTGAATGCAGAGCAGGGTGCACTCAAAGTAATGGCGCGCTGCCTTAAGCAAGCTGAAGTTAAAGTCAGGAGACACATGGGCAGGGAGTTGAAGTACATGGGTACGTGGGCAAAAAGCGGAAAAAATAGTTCCGCGATATACAAAGTGACAACCGGATTTGCGGACTATTAGAATTTTAAGGGCATCATATACAAAATAGTATTCTTAACATATGTTTTACATACGGTCGTAGACAAAAAACACAAAAAAATTAGTAGTAACATCTGTTACCCAGGTTCCTGGAGAAGTGTTTGGTGCAGAATTGACATGGGTTTTCAGGTTGTCGGGGTGCTGGACTGAAAATTGGGCTTCTGTTGTTCCGTGGAATACAAATAGCACGGACACTTTCGCGATATACAAATTGACAAGCGGTCCTGCAGATTATTTGAATTTTTGGATTGCGGGTTCTGGGGCTGCCGTGCTGAAAATCGAGCTTCTATTGGTACTTGAATAAGTTTTCCTTTTTACATATGCTGGTGGACAAAAAAAGAAAAAACAATAGTACTAACGTCTGTTACATAGGGTGGTGAACATAAGTATGAAAACAATGGCGTTCCCAAATTAGTTTTCTTAAAAAGAGTGGGTTCTTGACTTAGATAGTTTTTGGATCGTGGGTTGTCCGGCTGGGGACCTGTTGTTCCGTGGTCTACAAATAACACCTAGAATTCCACGATATACAAATTGACAAGCAATTTTGCGAACTAGTTGAATTTTTTGATCGCGGGTTCTTGGGCTGGCAGGCTGAAAACCGAGCTTCTGTTGTTCCGTGGCCTACAAAAATAAAATATGTGATTTGATGAAGTAGATATATGGATCATGCATGAAAGCTTCATTCTGGGTTGTCGAGGTTGTGGGCTGAAAATTGTGCTTGTGTTATTCCGTTGCCTACAAATAACATCGAGAGTTCTGCGATATACAAATTGAGAAGCTGTTTTGTGGACTATTTGAAATTTATGGATCGCGGGTTGTTAGACTGGCGGGTTGAAAACTGGGCATCTGTTGTTCCGTGGTCTACAAATAACACCTAGAGTTCCGCAATATACATATTGACAGTCGGACTTGCGGATTACTTGAAGTTGAAGTCGCTTGTGTCGAATAAGCAAATTGAAATAATAAATTGAATAACTTATTTTTGTATCGATAAAATAATTTATAATTAAATAAAACAAGTTTAGCATTCTTGAAATCAGTTTTCCTTTTTACATATGCTGGTGGACAAAAAAAGAAAAAAAATTGTACTGACGTCTGTTACATGGGCTGGTGAACATAAGCATGAAAAAAATTGCGTTGCGGAATTAGGCGGGTTATCGGGCTGCCGACCTTAAATGCGGTCTTTTGTTGTTCCTTGTGCTACAAATAGGAGTTCCGTGATATACATATTGACAATCAGACTTGCAGAGTATTTGAATTTGGAGAGGCTCATGTCGAATAAGCAAATTGAAATAATAAACTCAATAACTTTTTTTAATATCAATAAAATCATTTATAATTAATTAAAACAAGTTTAGCGTTTCTGAATTAGTTTTGCTTTTTACATATGCTGGTGGACAAAGAAAGGAAAAAAACATAGTACTAATGTCTGTTACATCGGCTGGTTAACATAAGCATGAAAAAAAAATGTTCCAGAATTAGTTTCTTTAAAAGAGCGGGTTCTTGAGTTGACCAGTTTTTGGATTGCGGGTCCATGTCCTACAAATAGAACCGACAGTTCTACGATATACAAATTGACAATTAGAGTTGCAGACTATTTGAATTTTAAGGGGCTTGTGTTAAAAAATTTTAGCATTCGCGAATTAGTTTTCTTTACATAAGCATATAGGGCGGTCGATAAAAGGACCAAATAGATAGCATTCGCGAATTAGTTTTCTTTAAAACGGGCACTCATCGACACAAGAAACTGAAATTTATAAAATTATAGGTTCGTGGAGACCATAAACTATACATAGCAAATACGTAACTTTGTGTACATACTCTCTATGAAATTTTACGAACACATAAAAGAAGGAAAAATACTAGCATTCCCGAATTAGAGCATGGAGGGAACCCTAAATCGAAACTTGTCTAGTTTTTGAATCGTGGGTTCTCGGGCTGGGGACCTGAAAATGGAGCTTTTGTTGTTCCATGTCCTGCTGCCAACGTTTGTTACAAAGGGTGGTGGACAAAAGGACCAAATAAATAGCATTCTTGAATTAGTTTTCTTTAAAACAGGGGCTAGTGGATGTAAGAAATTGAAATGTATCAAATTATAGGTTCCTGGAGAGCATAAATTACACATACCAAATATGAAATTTTTTAAATACCACCCACAGTTCGGCGATATACAAATTGAGAAGCAGATTTGCGAACTATTTAAATTTTAAGGGCTTTTGTGGAAAAAGTATGAAGCATAGGTGGTAAAGATCCAACAAATGACATATTCTTTAGACGTTTGAGTACAAAAAAAGTAGCGAACACAATTTCATGACATTTATATAAAAAATAATAAAACCTGTTAGATATTCCTGGAAATTTAAAGAAACACACACACACACACACACACACACACACACACACACACACATATCTGAAAGATGATATCTCAAATTTGAGTCAGTGATTTATTTCATACTTTATTTTGAAAATAACCAGGCCCGAGAAAAGATGCATAGGACAAAAAGAGAATTGAGATAAATTAAATAGAATGTCTTCACATTCAGCATGGCTGGAGATAAAAATTTAGGAATACGTAAATATATAAGCAGACAAAAGAATAGTTTTATTTGGTGTATATGAAAAAATTAATAGTTTGTTACATATCCCTAGAAATGTAAATGTGTTTGTCATATAGACTGGGATTGGGGCTCCCGCGGACCATAACAGAAATATGTACAAGAAATAGGTCCGTGGAAAGGAGTTGGACATGGTAGAATGTAATACCTTAAAAGTAGAAATGGTAAGATCATTTTTTGCCTATAGATTTCTACTCAGAGAAGTTGGAATAACTAAATTGACAAAGAAAGAACTATGCATTTCCCTGTTGGATTTGGGAAATGACCCACTTCAAGTTCTCTTCAATATAGTTTCTCAAAGGGGCGACGTTGATGTCATTGCATATTTGAATGTTGAAAACTTCATTTTCTAATTTGCTTAGATCAATTTAAAGTTTGCACAGAGTTTCATCGATGTCTGCATTCTGTACCAAATACCGGACTAGCTAGTTGTGCACCTCTTGTTCATGATATTCAATAATGCTGTAAAATTTTTCTAAAGACAAGGCTTTCAAATTATCAACTTGTTTATCGAAAGATTTCTTAGTTGACACCAGCGAGTTGAGGATTAAGCTGGGGTCCTGGAAGCCGTTTGTGTTTCCTGCTAAGTCTATTTTGGTGAGCTTTGTCAATAATGTTTCTTTCCTTGATATTGCTTGCTCACATGACTGGATGATGACATACAGATTTTTCACTTTCTCTTTCCAGCATGCTTCTAATTGAGTGAGCCGTTTATTGGAAGGGAGTGATCCAGGTGGATATCGGTGGCCACCCACCTTCTCCAACTGGCCCAAAACATGTTTCTGGCAATTTTGGTAATTTACTATTTTTAGCAGTTTTAACTTTCGGGGCCATTTTG
>JZKD02S1613387.1:39863-52437 GCA_000966675.3 Picea glauca
GTTTAATATTATTAAACCTTAATAGAAATGATTTGAATATAATTTTCCAGTCATTAAAATAATACAAAAATAAATATATTCACAAGAAATTTCTCCAGGGTTGTAGAATTAGCTCCAGTCCGAATCCATCTCTATTTGGTTAACCTAACAAAATTAATATTTTTCCCAGAAGGAGAAATTTTGAGCTTCTCCACTTCAATTTAAATTTCTCTCCTTGGTGTTATTTCATTTACAATTTGATTTATGTGCAATATTAAAATTTGCATATATAATTCATATTCCTATTTCTCTCTCTCTCATACATACACACACACACACATACACATATATATATATATATATATACAATATTAAAATTTGCATATATAATTCATATATATATATATATATATATAATTTTTCCCTTAAAATTAAAATCATATTTACAAACTCTTTGTCCTTAAATTATGGTGTTTTACCTTCCACCATAATTTAAGGGAGTTTTTGCTTAAGACAAGAAATATCCCTCACATTAAACTCTAAATTTCTACAAGAACTTACAACCCACAACAAATTAAGGGATTCTCTCCTAAATTGTAGGGAATGTAAGACCCTTCATAGCTACACCATATGAAAATGCCAAATTTTCCATATTTTTCAAAACACAATTTAAAATAAATGTTTATAAATACCCAAATAAAATTCATGAGATTTTGTATTTTTATTTCAATTAGGAAATTGTAGATTCATTTCCCATTCTTCTCTTATCTGTTTTAAATATTTTTCCCTCTTTTCAATGTTTGGCCTATTCTCCTAGGGCCAAACAAAGGTTTGAAATTCTCTCTAACACTGGTTCTTAGCTAATTTCCTAGGTTAGGAGAGTGATCAAGGCCTTTTGATTTATTTTTCAGGTTTCCAACAACAATTATCTTTACCTATTTTCAGGTTGTTTTGTGAAGACAATACTAGCCTAGTCTTCACTGCTAACACTTGGATTATTAATATCTTGCAGATGCGCTGAGAGTGCTTGGTAATAAATTCTTGTGCTGGAACATATATGGAAGCCAATATATTATAACATATACTGATATCAATTTAATGAAAATGCAGTCAATAGGTAAAGTTATCAACACAATACTTTTCATCTATAACACTCACCTGAACATATGAATTTCTCAAGCTATCATTTAACATAAGACTGAATTCATACTGATCATAACACATTTTGCAATATTATTGAACTTAACAATTGCAGAAATTAAACACAAAAATACTTATTTGAAAGCTAGAAAGTGTTGGAAACTTTTGAGGGGTGTGCCACTTTCCACACAACCATAGGCACAATTGCACATGTTGTCTCTACAACTGGCCACCCCCTAGCTAGGGTATGATTCCATGAGGATAGGTTCTTTTACTCAGTAAATGAGAAAATATGAAGACTACTCTCCATCACCTATAGGAACTTAGCAAGCGACCAAGTAATCAATCCACCAAGCAAGGGGGCCCACCCTTGCCACAAAGAGCCATAGCAACTGGAATACATAGTACAAAGGAGGCCTTTCACTACCCAATAATCCCACAATGCCATCCCCTCTGAATGCCTTCGTATTTTCCCAACAAATCATTGAAAATTAGTATCCCTATTTATCAACTTGATTTGAAGACAACTGCCAATGATTCCTGCACCCAAGAAACACATTTATTCACTTCTCTATGTTCTGTTAAGAACCAAAGGAGTTTCACACTCTCTCCTCTACTCATATTTGGTCCATAGACCCAATCGTGTGTGTCCTCCCTCCTCTGCTCATGATTTTTCCTCCTTTTCTTTCCTTCTGAAACAATATTTTATGGTTAAATCACCAAATTCGTGGGTCAGATAAAAAAATTCCAGATGGGTACTCTTCCCATTCTCTCATTAATTTATGAGGGGAACCACCCAACCACCAGCTTGATAGGTAAATAAATCTTCTGGGAAAAAGGACAATTATGAGTTTGAATATTTTAATCCAGCATGGTACTTCTTGGCAGGGGTCATCTCAACTAGTAAGGGTTCCCCCTCACCATTACCTCTCATGGAATCATAACCTGTATATGAAATCCCCTTCAACAATTATTCAACATTTTCTTTTTATTTTAATAGCAGAAATATATACATCACATCCTTTTTCAAAGGGTTCATCATCTTTCAAAATTTACACATAACAAGCCTATCAATAATTTGTGGCAATAATAACAATTACATTTATAAACTAGGGGAAACATGGGTATTGCAACACAAGTATAAATCCTATAATAAGAAGACCCAATTATGGATTATTTTCCCTTGCTTGATCTCCTTTAAGGCTTTCTCTTGGACATGGTGCAAGAAATAATTTCTCTCTAGATTACTAAATTGTATTCCCCTAATTCAATTAGATACTAATCCCCCGTATACACTTTATTCCCTTTATCCCTTTATCTCTCCCTAGGCCTTAAATGGTATCTATAATTAGTCTTATGAAATGAAGAATCTCCTGACTTAAAATTTAATGAGTTTGTCTCACTTTACTAGTTCCCCCTTCAATTCTCAAACTCCTCCTTGCCTTTGAGGATATAAATATTCTCTTCCCCTAAGAGATTAAGTTTTTCCTACCTTTTTGGGAGTCCTATCTCTCGAGTCTTTAGGTTTCCCCTTGAATATTCTTTTTTCTTCAATCGGTGTAGGCTATTTTTCCTTCCCCACAATATCATCATCGCCATTGTTTGAACTACTGGATAAATTTAATGTATGGGGTGCTAACCTACCATGGTTAAACACTTGAATCTACTCCTCTATTACTTAGCGATGTCCATCCTTACTCATATCTTGCTATATTTATGACTTCTACAATTGATTGGTGATGACATTTGCTGCTTTAATTTATTCACGATCAATCACTTGATTTTGATGATGTTGCATCATTAGTGAGGTTTGGACAATGCTTATTTAGAATTATGTTTATTTTCCATGATATTGCTTGCTACTTAGTGTGTCTAATTACTCTTTTGATATTTTGTTTTACATATTTACTTTATTAGTTTTCATTGTCCTAATGGATCACATAAGTTTTACCATTATCATCATAATCCTTGAACAACATCAAATAAAAAAAAAATTGCAATTCATAAAACACATGCCATGAAATGTGTGTGTGTGTGTGTACACACAAACACATATTCAAAATCATCTCAACTGTACATTTTTTACAAAATGGCACATCGTGCCCAATATACAAATTGGAAGCAAGTTCCCAAACATGGAAGAATGACATATGGTGCCCTAGATACTAAATGACACTCATTAAGCACTTCCCCCCTCACAACTATCATATGAATCCCTAAAATCAATATTTCTTATCTTACTTGAAGAAGGACCTCGAGTTGTTATGCGCATGGACGTGGTTCGTCTCCTCGAAGAATGGATAAAGAAACACCATTCTTATAAGTTTTTTTCCACAATGAATAACCAGACTTAGAAAATGATACTTATAATTAAATCTAAGAAAACTCACTGTATATGATACTAACAATCGCAAGGGTGTTTCCCTTCTCCATGAACCTAATTTCTCGGCGATGCCACCCTGTAATAGTTACAAGAATCAAAGCATGAAATTTAAAAAAAAATGCATAAAATCAATTCCCTTCATGATACATAAAAATTCATCAACAAATGATCTCACCGCGTAACATCTTCTATGGCATGGAATATTTTATCTACATCAAATGATGGATGTGGGGATGTGTGATAATGTAGTGGTGCAACCTCAATAGATGAAATGGTTCGGGCTGCAACATAGACAAATGGTGGGTGACGTATGGGTGTAACCATTGTGGATGGATGGAATGAAAAAGGTGGTGCGGGTGGGAAGTGATAAACCCCCATGGGTTGTACAAATGATGGTAAAACCCTTGGGGTTGAAAGTGGTATGCCAAGAGCTGGGGTAGGGTGGACAAGGACCAGACTTTCCCTCTATCCAGGGACAAATGGTGGGGAAAATTTTGGTAGTGGTGGTGGTATGGGTGACCTAAGAGCGAATGAACCAACTTGCATACACATTTATAATATTTTTATTAGTATAAAAATGTGAAATTCAAATAAAATAATATAACAAATTTCACATTTAAACAAGATTTAACTTTACACATGATACCTTTGAATGGGATGATTTGTCCATCCTAGGTGGACAGGGTTCATCACTGTATGATATTTCAACTTGTATAAACACAAAAAATCATATTTGATTCCTAAAAAACAACCTGTAGAAACAAAACACTTTTCCTATAGATGTAACTGAATAATAACATATTAGTGATGTTGCTAGAGAATAAGTAGATCAATGTGGTGAATTTATCAAAGGTATTGCATAACTGAGTGTGATGTACACCAAATGAGCAAGCTACTGCTACTGCTGTATCAGTGGTGGCAGCTAGCATTGATGCATATGTCAACGTTGAGGGTCTACTATCTGAGTGTAGGAATTGAAAACATCATAAAATTAGATATAGAAAAAATACACAAAAAATACACTAACCTCCTCCATGAAACTCTCATGTCTAGTGGTCTTCATTATCCTATAACAAGTTTTCCCATAGATTGAGCATCTGTGAGGGTCACATGAACGCCTATTCTGTCCATGTGCTCTCTCTTGGATGGAATCCACTGTAGGGATTGAAGGACCAATCCCTCTCCCAACATCACATGTATGTAGCTTATGTCAGGATAATTCTATAAACTATCATGCTGCACCAAGCTCCAAGTCAAGGTGGATATGGATGCGTGTGTTTGGTTGATTCTTTCTCTAATGGGAGGATGTTGAGAAGATGGGTTAGGACTTCACCTAAGAGGACAAGGAGCTAGCACTAGGTCACACCTAAAATTTTCTCTATCCTGTACGGACCCACGACCCATCCCCTGGAATTATCCAATGTCAAAGTAGTTGACATGGAAACCTAACATAAACTTTGCCCATAATTGATCGAGGAAATATAGAGGAACCTCCCTATTATTGTTGGGAGGTTTGTCAAAAACCATAAACTACCTATCTATCCAATTATCTTAAAATGGTTGCTAGGTGCACTAGTTAATAAAAATGCATCTCTTTTTGACGGGTGGTTGTAATTCGGTTCTAGGATCAATGAACAATGTCATCAATTGTTGTTTTGTAATGTTTAAGTCTCTAAATTGATTTTTATCTAGTCCAATCCTATAAAATTCAAACATTGTAGCCTTGTAATAAAAAATATTACTTAATTTTCCTTGGTCACTTGTAACAAAAGATATAATGGTGTCTAGAGAACTGGCTAGTGACAATCATGAGGGCTCTCTAGTACTTTGTAAGTTTTGAATAAGAGGTCTAAGAGACCTCAACCCTTCATTAATTTCCATGTTTATATTTTCCAATTGTGAGTTGGGGTTTGGTGTGCCTTCCCGTGGTGGTGTCGGGTTTGGGTTTTCTCAAGGCTCAATTCTAATTAAGTTTGTTGCAATTTACTAATGAAAAATATAGTTTAGGTTTTTTTTTATACATTTAAACAAATTAGGAAATTAAAAAAAATAATTTGAATCCAGATACATACCTAGAATCAACTGGAGACGATGCCAGGAGAGTGTGGATTCCATGTCAAAAAAATCCAACTAGCAAAATTGATCAAAAGCTCTTAAAAACACGTGACACAGTCGGTCTATTGGTGAAATAGGCTGATTGGTGCCCCTTTCATACTTTTAATCATAGGAACGTGTGTGCATTCTTATTGAGGGGTTGACATGGCCTCCTCCCTGACAATTCGGGGGATGTTAATCCTGTCACATTAGGAATGGAACATACACATTTTTGGGTTCTTATATTCTTTGCAGTGAAATTCTAGTCAAGGTGGATCAAATGACAGTTGAAGTTGAATTAACTGACAACAATTCGAAGGTCGAAGTGGTTCAATTGGGTAAATTTGAAGTCGAAGATATCGACAAAAAGTCAAAGGTCAAGGTGGTTGGAATGGGTAAAGTTGAAGTCGAAGTCACATCAATTCGAAGAGGTCAATTGACAAGAGGTCGACAGGCAGGTGCGTGGAAACCAACTGAAGACTGAATGAAGGCCGACTGGTAGTTGACTGGTAATCCAACTTGGTAGTTGACTATAACATAATCCCGAGATTCACGGGATTTGTAACCAATGATATGAGTGGATATGTAACCTTTTTTGGGCACCTTTTCTTTAGTGTTTTTCGTAATTAAATCCTATAACAAAGGTGTGTTGTAATGATGTAAAAAATGATGAATGGACAATTGCCAATCAATAATCATAGAGGTTTCTCATCATGTAGATGCAAGCCGAATTGTCTACATGGTTGTTCTTGTGTAAATCAAGAGGGTATGATGTTGATTATGTCTTAGGTGTGGACCAAGGTTAGACATGTAACCTTTTATTCTGAATGAATAAGATACCAAGAGAGCAGAGCACTCGAGGAATGCTGGTTTTCCCGATTTAGGTTTCCAGGGTAAAATACATGTGTACTATGTGTTTTCTTTGTCATTTAATTTCTTGATTAAATATTTCTTCCTCTCTTCTGCTAGGTTTAGCATGTAAGTTTTCTTCATTTCCTAACATGTGGTATCAGAGCTTGGTTTAAAAACCTTGGATCCGAGATAAACCCTAGGTTCAGTAAGAGTCGTAAGTCAGAAATATTTAAAGATTGTGTTAAAGAATGGAAAGCAACGTGAGAATAGAAATCAAAAAATTCAATGGCCATAATTTTGAGCTTTAGAAGCTTAAAATTGAAGATCTCCTTGTATATCGAGAATAACAAACAACAGTTTGTTCAGGTACCATGCCGACAATTATGTCGATAGAAGAATGGGAGAAACTCAAGAGAAGGGAAATGAATACGATTCGACTTTATCTTGCAGATTTGGTACTGTTGAATGTCTCAGGTGAATATTCGGCCAAGAAACTATGGGACAAGTTGGGAAGCTTGTACTAGTCAAAATCCCTAGTAAATAAGTTGTTTCTCAGAAAGAAACTATATCTTCTGAGGATGAGTGAGGGTAGTTCGATGAATGCGCATTTAAATATGTTTAGTAACATTATAATCCAGTTATATTTTGTGGATATTAAAATCACCGAGGAAGAGAAATGTATTATCCTATTATGTTCTTTTTCGGACTCTTGGGATATATTAGTCATGGATATAGGGAGTAATACAACCACATTAGCGCTAAAAGACATGGTTGCATCTCTACTGTCAGAATAAATGAGAAGGAATAATATGGAAGGATCAACCAAAGATGATTTAGTGGTGAGAGGTCAACCCGTTGATAGAGATAAATGAAAATTATATGGTAGAAAGTCTAATTCGAAGGGTAGATCTAAATCCCCTATTCAGTCGAAAAGAATATGCTGGAAATGCGGTAAATATGGGAATTACAAAAGGGACTGCAAGTCGAAGGCAATGGAAGTCAGTATAGGATCCAATGAGAAGTAGTCGACTAAGAGTAAGACGACTCCAAATAATGGTAGTGATGTGTATATGGCATAGACTAGTACACAATAAGATCAATATGTTTGGTTGATTGACTCATGAACATCCTATCATATGACACCACATAGAGAATGGTTCTACAAATATGAACAATATGAAGGAGGAGACATGTTCTTGGGGACGAATCGACAACCAAAATTTTTGGAAGAGGAAGAGTTCGAATGATATTGTAGGATGAGAGGAGTAGAACCCTTCCAGGTGTGCTACACATTCCAGGTTTGGAAATAAACCTAATATGTTCCAGCAAGGTGAGTGATGTAGTGGTACACACTCTATTTTAGAAGGATTCATGCAAGATGGTCAAAGGTGAAATGGTATTAATGAAAGGAATTCATATTGGAACCCTATACAAGTTATTAGGAATGTTGAATCGACTAGATGCAACAAAATCACTGTTCCTGAAGTCGACTCGACTCGACTTGGGAAGAGTCGATTCAAACCAACTCGACAAGTCATCATAAATTCGACTTGACCATTCTATAACATGAGAGGATGGGACACATTGGAGAAAAATGACTTCGAGCTATGCATAACAAACATATGGTCGAAGATTTTCATGAATGCAATTTAGAAGTCAACTTCTGTGAACATTGTATATATGGAAAACAAAGTTGGTTGAGGTTCCCATCTGGAGCGACAAGGGAAAATGGGATTCTAGAGTTGGTTCATAGTGATGTGTTTGGCCCTGTTTCAATGCCTTCACTTGGTGGATCCCTGTATTATGTCTCCTTCATAGATGATTTTTCTAGGAAGACATGGATACATTTCCTGAGGAAGAAATCATAGGTTTTTGAGAAATTCAAAGAGTTTAAATCTCTTGTAGAAAACCAAACAGATAAGAAGATTAAGGTGCTGAGAACTGACAACGATGGTGAATTTTATGGAAAAGAATTTGATCATTTTTGTAAGTAGTGTGGCATAGAACGCCAAAATGCCACACCGTATACCCCACAACAAAATGGAGTTGCTAAGAGAATGAACAAAACATTGATGGACAAGGCAATGAACATGCTTAATGGTGTTGGGTTGGCACAATAATTTTGGGTGGAGGCAGTTGGCACTGTAAAATATCTGGTAAATATGTCTCCTTCATCAACGCTAGTCGACACGACTCCAAATGAGGTATGGTCAGGTAAGAATCCTTTAGTTTAACATCTCAAAGTATTTGGCTATGATGAATTTGTGCATGTTCCCAAGGAAAAGAGGAGCAAGCTAGACAAGAAGGAAGTCAAGTGTATTTTC
Source organism: Picea glauca (assembly GCA_000966675.3). NCBI lineage: Eukaryota > Viridiplantae > Streptophyta > Pinopsida > Pinales > Pinaceae > Picea > Picea glauca. The sequence goes on from JZKD02S1613387.1 coordinate 48,636, forward strand.
ATTGGATACAAAGAAAGAATGAAAGGATATAAGCTCTGGGATCCTGCATCAAGGAAAAGAGTGTACAGTCATGATGTGGTCTTCAAAGAGGTCATAAGTAAGTCCGATATTGAAGAGATTGTTCAAACCGAGAATAATCTAGAGAAGGTGCGGTTTGAACTGAGGAACAAAGAAGATGATTAAGATGAGTTGATTGAATCAAAAGAAGAGGTGGAACAACTAACCTTGGTTGTAAGGAGGTTAGAATGAATAAGAAAACTAGTCAAAAGGTATAGTCCACCCGAATTCCATTCCACATTAGTGTTAACTTCCATCGACAATGAGCCCAAGTAGGTCGAGGAGGTAGTCAACTCAACAGAGGGAAAAATCTGGAAGGACGCCATTGTCGAAGAGATGGAATCCTTGCACAAGAATGAGACATGGGACTTAGTCAAATTACCTAGTGGAAGAAATCCCGTCAGGAGAAAATGGGTATTCAAGAAGAAGATGAACACAACAGGTCAAGTCGAGAAATTCAAAGCTCTACTGGTAGTGAAATGATATTCCCAAGTTGAAGGAGTCAACTTCGGTGAGATTTTTTCCCCTATTTCAAAATTAACTTCCATTAGATTACTAATGTCTCTGGTTGCAACATTTGATCTAGAGATAAAACAAATGGATGTAAACATAGGGACTTGGAAGAATAAATCTACATGAAGCAACCTGGAGGATTTATAGTAAAGGGCAAGAAAGATTTGGTGTGCAAACTGAAAAAATCCCTTTGTGGTATAAAACAATCACCAAGGATGTGGTACCAAAATTTTGACACTTACATCCTTAGTTTGGGGTTTGTGAGAAGCAAAGCTGATCACTGCATATATTCCAAATAAGAAGGTGGGTGTTTCATATATGTAGCATTGTATGTCGACGACATGTTACTAATTGGAAACAACATGAATGCGATAAAGGAGGTGAATATATCCTCCAAGTTTGACATGAAATATCTTGGTGCAACAAACTTAATTATGGGAATGGAGATTAAGAGAGATCGAACAACTAGAAAGCTCTGGTTGAACCAGACAAAGTATATTGAAACAATCTTGAAATGTTTCAACATGCAGGATTACAAACCTATGAAGGTGCCAATTCCCGTGGGAGAAAGGATAAATACTGAACAATGTCCAAGGACACAAGAGGAAATATAGGACATGGCACGTGTTACCTATGCAAGTTATTTTGGTAGTCTAATGCATGCGATGGTTTGCACTCGACTAGACATTGGCCATGTAGTGGGAGTGTTGAGTAGATACATGTCGACACCTAGGAAGGAGCACTGGAAAACTATCAAGAGAGTATTCATATATTTGTGTGGCACAAAAGATTATGCTATATGCTACCAAGGAAAACCTAGAGACGTTAGTGAATTAAAGGTACATGTCTTTGTTGTCGCCGATTGGGATGGAGATCTGGATTGATGGGGGGCGACCAATGGATATGTGTTCCAAATGTTCGGTGGAGCAATCAACTACATGAGTAAGTGACATACGGCCATAGCCTTTTCAACAACAAAATATGAATACATGGCATCAAATCATGGAAGAAAAGAAGCAATATGGTTGTAAAGTCTATGTTTAGGAATCAAGTTTGAGCAGAGATATATGAAGATAAGTTGCGACAGTCAAAGCACAATATTTTTGGAAAAGAATCCAACTTATCATTCTAAGACTAAGCACATTGATGTACAATACCATTTCATGAGAGACATGGTGAAAAACAAGAAGGTGCTGCTGGAAAAAGTAGACATGTTGGAAACAATAACAGACTCTTTGACCAGTCTGTGAGTGCTGTGAAGTTCTCTTGGTGTAGAGAGGCAATGTATATATATTCCCTGGGTGTGTGAACGAGAGTTCATAGTTCTCTCCATTTCAACAAAGAAAAAACAAGTGGGAGAATGTTGGGTTGTTATATTATTTTCAGTGAAAGTCTAGTTGAGGTGGATTGAATGACAGATGAAGTCGAAGGAATTGATAGCAAGTCGAAGGTCAAGGTGGTTCAATCGAGTAAAGTTGAAGTCGAATACATCGACATCAAGTCGAAGGTCGAGGTGGTTAGACCGGATAATGTTGAATTCGAAGACATCAATAGCAAGTCGAAGAGTTCGAATGACAAGAGGTCGACATGCGAGTGTGTGGCAACCAAATGAATACCAAATGAAGGACGACTGGTATTCTGACTTGGTAGTTGACTGTAATAGAATCTCGAGATCACAAGATTTGTAGCCAATGATCTGCGTGGAGCTGTAACCATTTTTGGGCACCTTTTCTTTATGGTTTTTCCTACTGTAAAGCCTATAAAAAAGGCATGTTGTAATGCTATAAAATATGAAAAATGGATAATCACTAATCAACAATCATAGAGGTTGTTGGTCATATAGATGTAAGCCGAATTGGCTACAGGGTTGTTCTTGTGTAAAGCAAGAGGGTATGATGTCGATTGTGTCTTAAGTGTGGACCAAGTTTAGACATGTAACCCTTTATTATGAATGAATAAGACAACAAAAAATCATAATGCTCAAGGAATGCTAGTTTTCCTAGTTTGGGTTTCCAGGGTAAAATCTCTGTGTATTGTGTGTTTTCTTTGTTATTTACTTTATTGATTAAATCTTTCTTCCTCTCTTTTGCTAGGTTTAGCATGGAAGTGTTCTTCATTTCCTAACACATGTGTACTTGTGTGAGCACATTTGTGATCACTCCGTTGCCACTTTTTTGTCTATCAACTTCTTGCAGATACCATATAATTAATGATTGTTATCTTCCCTCCCCACCCAGGTTCAAATCCCTGGAGTGACATGTTGTGCTCTTAATGGGTCTATAAGATGCTCTTATTCTTGAGCCCCCAATATTTCAAAAATGATCAGTGTCCCCATATATATGTAATTATGATAATTAAATCTAACAAAATAATTATTCTTTAGAAATAATTAAATCTAAAAAAATAATTGTTCATACCAAATACCTTGCAAAACTAATAAATGTCGGTATCAAACAAGCACATTAAATTTATTATTTTGCAATACATATAGCTTAGGAAACTAATAAATGTAGATATTGAATAATCACATTAAATTTATTATTTTTCAATGCATAAATAACTTTAATGGATTCCTCAATTGAAATCACAATCACACTAACTGAATATAGAGACTACATGAAAATTAATAATGATCTATCTTAAATTTAATTAGCTTAGAAAATCTAAACATGAACCTTTTAAATATAAAATTATTATGTGTCGAAATTGATCTCCTAAATTTAGATAAATAAAATTAATAATAATATATAACAATATTTTAATAAATAAAAATAATATCCAATTTTGCATCAATGATAACATAAGAAATTGATCTCCTAAATTTAGATAGCTTAGAGAACTTAGAAATAAGAGCCCAAATGTGTGTAAAAATTAATAATGGTCTATATTAAATTTAATTAGCTTAGAAAATCTAAACATGAACCTTTTAAATATAAAATTATTATGTGTTGAAATTGAACTCCTAAATTTAGATAGCTTAGAGAACTTAGAAATAAGAGCCCTAATGTATGTCAAAATTAATAATGATCTATCTTAAATTTAATTAGCTTAGAAAATCTAAACATGAACCTTTTAAATATAAAATTATTTTGTGTTGAAATTAAGTATAGTAAATCTCATAACTATATAACACGAAGTCAATGATAAGAGATTTATCTTTTAAATTTAAATTTAGATAGCTTAGAGAACTTAGAAATAAGAGCCCTTATGTGTGTCAAAATTAATAATAATC
>JZKD02S1613387.1:69550-121879 GCA_000966675.3 Picea glauca
TAAAGGCAATAAAGGGGCTTGGAAAAAGTGCATCCATGACGGGTACAACTCACCTCCTACAAAGGCACCCACGGACAACACCTACCCCTGGTCTTACTATGAATGGACATCCCTAAACCACATCACTTCATGTACATGGTTTGAATGATCTTCTGTGGAAAATTTCCTTCTCTTATGGATACTTGCCCAATAGGGTGTTCTGTCTATTTCTTTGACTTTGTATAGTGGATCAGTGTAATGTCTTTGAGCTCTTGGAGGATATGCTAAGGATTTTGTGCATGTATTTGATAAATGTAATGATGAAATATGATTGACATTGCTATGATCCTGAGGACTGATGAGCCCATGGAGGGCGTAGTTTTTATGTGCAGGACCATACCCGACGAACAGGTGCCAGTGGACCGGTACACATGGGGATATGATTAGCTCGGATCTCCATGGGGATGAAGAGCCCATCAGATGGTTGCTGGGATGGTAGAGACAAGACCACATTATGATGAGCATTGCACGAGAAGAAGGAAGGACATTCTACCCAGGACACTTTGGCAGAGCCCGACCTAGGGGGAATCACCCACTGCAATGGAACGTTTTCCTTTGATGGACATGACGTCACCTGGGAGAGCTGGACGTTGTCTGGAGCGTGTGGCAGTGTGCTGAGGTCATTTGACACATGTGGCAGCTTGGAGGAGCCCTAGAAGGGCCAACATTTTGTTTCTGGATGCTGTATTTGCCCAAAAAGGGCCAACGTCTCCCTCGGAAGGGATTGACGTCCCTCTTTTTGCTCATATTATGACTTTTTTTCTAGCAGTTAATGTAAAAACAATGTAAATTTTATAGTCAGCCTTGCCGGCTGTTTTAATGACCTAAATTTAAATTCAAAGGTCATGGATTGGTATAAATAGAGGACATTTTTCCTCATTTTAGATATAACAACAACTCACTCTCTTGTGAGAGATCTACTTTTAGTCTTTTGTCTTGGTATTTTGCTCTTGGAAGTGAGGCGCAACTCTTGTTGGAGGATTCTTCTTGGAATTTTATGGTGTTTCTCTCATTGGAAGGTTTACAACTAGGGTTTGATGAGCATTCTTCATGATTTGTAAGTGAATTTTTCATGCAAAACTTCTTAAATGAATGGTTGTAGGTTTAATCTCTTACATTTGCTATTATATTGCTTAATCTTGAAACCCTAGGTAGGAAGCACACAAGTAGGTCCTTGCTATATGTCCCATGCTTGAGAAACTTGTTTTAGCCATTGATTAAGGAAGATATAGCCTAGTCATTGCTACACTAATCATCCTTTGTCTGAGTTAGCATTGAAGTATAGGTTGAATAAAGGTGACGTCCTAGGCCTAGTTGACTCTACACCTAGGGTTTTAACCTTTAGGGTTTGAAGAGCCTTGCGCCCGCAACACTTTTCTCCCTTAGACTTGTACTTTAAAGCTAGCTGGTTTGCCAAGAATATTTAAAGAAAGAGGAAGGAGGATGAGGCCTTGCTTAAGAAACACTGGAATGAACCTCCTTCCCTTAGGGTTTTGATTCTAGGGCCCTGCCATTGCAACACCATAGAACCTAACCTTCTAGTCTTTAAATTTTGATCCTCCTGAGGTTTTTCCCTTACTTTTGACTCCATATTACCCTAAGGCACTGATATTCTCTCCAACGTTGAGCTTGTTCATCTTTCAAACTTTCAAACTTTGAAACCCTAACTAATCCTAGTGCACTAACCAGGGCTGACGTCATACTTGATGCAACCAACCCTCTAACCCTGCAATAAATGATGACGTCATGCCTAATTTGAACTATAGTTGATAGAAAACACTATTGGCTTGGTCATCCTTTGATAGGCATTGATGTATTGGTAGTTTTCATTGGCTAATTAGCAAAACGTTGACCTTCTTTGTCTATTACATTGCTTATCATACTAACCCTAATAAAAGATGATGTCATCTTTAGGATGTTGACACAACAATCTATTGTGTATGAGCAATAAATGACATTTAATACATTGATTTAATTTTCATTAGATGCTATATTATTCCAGTGTTTATTGACAAAGTAATATTATATGCCATTGTGATTATTGCAAACATTGACTTCGTCAATATTTACTGCTATATATGCTCATATACATTAAAACTCTGATAGTCATTGAATTATGAAGTACTAACCATTGTTGCATGTATTAGTTTCATTGTTGTCTTGTCTCGCAAGAAGGTGCCTTCTTTGTGGTTATTCTTCATTTGACTATCTTCTTGGCGGTAATCTGTGAAGGGGAAACTAGCCTTAATCCCTTGATCCTTTTCCTTTCAAAACCCCAGATTACGAGGGACGTCTCCCTTGGGCTTAGCCACCCTAAATAGAAAGGACCTCCCCATTGTGGTGACATTGGGTGGGGTAGGTCCCTGTTACGCCAGTTTGACCCTTATCCTTTAGTCTTGTAACCTAAAATACAAACTGAGTGATAACAAGCGCAACCATCACATCTCTTCTCAGAGATAAGCCGCCACCATTCCAGAAATCTTATTTTCCGCTGCATTTTACAATTTCAGCTTATTTCGTTATGGAATAGAAAACTAGTTTGACTGTATCTCTGTTATTATGTGTTAAGAATGTTTTAATAATCTGTATTCATTTCGTTCCGATAAAAAAAAAGGATCAGTGGTATCAGAGCAGTCTTCTCCTTGTCATCTTAATGCATGTCCCCAACGAGGTCAAGGTACAAAGAATTGGGTCTCGAGCTTGTTTCTCTTGAGGAAAAAAAATCTCACATGCCCAAGCGACCTCTCATGGTAGGAGAAAATAAATATGACGGGACAAGAGATCCTATCAAAATTTTTCTTGAGTAATCCCTCATTTAACAGAGGAACAGGATGATGGATAATATCATGCAAATCCTTCGGCGACTACTAATAGGCGATGCATCTTCCTTGAGCAGAGGCACCACCCCCTTCAAGGTACAAATCAACTTCGATATTCCTATATTTGAAGGTCAGATAGACACAAATGTTATAGACAAGTGGTTGAATCTAATAGAAGGGTATTTTTCTATCCATAACTTTTCAAATAAAGAAAATATTACTTTTGCACTCCTCAAAGCCGTTCCCCATGTCAAAGATTGGTGGGAAACTTTCTGTGAGCAAAAGGAAATAGATGAACCCTCATTATTTACAGTCACGACCACCTGGGAATCCTTCATGTATGCTATTAAAGAACAATACTACCCTGCCAGAAGTTATGACGACTTGCATACCAAATGGACCACACCGCGACAAGAAAGAGACCAAGCAGTGCTAGAGTTCACACATATCTTCCATACATTGCGCACCAAGATGGGTATCAAAGATTCATAGTGACATCTAGTGCTCAAGTATCGTGGTGCTATGCATAGATACATCCAGACCGAAATTGAATTTCTGGACATCTCGTCCTTAAGCGCGACCTACCGATATACCGTCAAAATCGAGCAGAAAATCAAACAAAAGACGCAGTAATTTGGGCTTGTGAACCCCTCATAGAAAAATCTAGGAAGGGGTGGTCCCAACCCAAAGAACAAAGGACAGATCAAATATGGACAATATCAAGACAACCAGTTCAATTCGTAAGAAAATAAGGACACCAAAAAGACAAAGAAAGATATTGGTAAGTGTTGTGACTTCCATAAGATCACTTGGCATAACACTGCTGACTGTCGCTCAAAAAAGTCGTTGGTGGCTGAAGTGAAAGCCTCTGAATCAGATGCGGGTTGTGACTTTGAGTCGGAACCAGAAAGGGGAATACAAATTATTGATGTGGAACCCAGTGCCACCGTTGCTACCACCAAGCTCCAGCCCGGTGAACCAAACGAGCCAGAAGAAGACGAGCTCCTCTTCCATTCACAGATGTGGGTAAAAGGCACCCTGTTTCACTTCATTGTTGATAGTGGTAGCCAGAAGAACCTCATCTCAACAGATGTCGTCAAGCGGCTAGCCCTGCTGACAACACCACACCCACAACCCTACACCATTGGATGGCTCCGCCAAGGAAGCGATCTTTACATCAGCCAACAGTGTCGATTGTCATATGACATCAAGCCCTTCAAAGACAAGGTATTGTGTGATGTTTCTCCTCTAAAGGTTTGTAATGTTCTTTTGGGCCAACCTTATTTATGGAAATGTCATGTTGTATATGAGTCTAGGCCTCGTAGTGTTATTATTACTTTGAACATGAAATTGTACAGGATACCTGAGACAGTCCCTCCTAGTGCTATTTCCTTGATCTCTACCAAGCAATGCAGGAAGATAATCTCTTAGACCGAGAAATTTGTCTTCTTCGTGATTCACTCTTAGAGTGAGCGAAAGATCACAGCCACATCCAGGGCCTCCATGAATGATCTCTCCACACAACAGAAGAAAGTGGATAAGGTTGTGGAAGAATACTCAGATATCTTCTCCTCTCCTACCGGGGTACCTCTGCACTACCAGGTCAAGCATCCCATCGATCTGACCCCAGGCGCATCACTACCCAATGGGCCAGTCTACTGCTGCTCTCTGTTAGAAAATGAGGAGATCAAGAGGCAGATCCAAGAACTTATCCACAAGGGGCACATACATCCCAGCTCGTCGCCTTGTGGGAACCCAATCATGCTGGTGCAAAAGAAAGACGGGACATGGCAACTCTGCATTAATTATCGGGATCTGAATAAAATTGCAATCTGAAACTGGTACCCGATTCCCCGAATCAATGACCTCCTTGATCATCTCACGGGGGCCAAATACTTCAGTAAGATTGATCTGAAGTTTGGCTACCACCATGTCCCAATAGAACATACATATGTATGGAAGACCGCCTTCAAGTCAAAAGAAGATCTTTTTGAATGGCTAGTCATGCCCTTTGGTTTGACAAATGCTCCAACAAATTTTATGAGGATGATGGACGATATCCTACTATGTTTCACCAATACTTTTGTAGTGGTGTATTTAGATGACATCCTCATCTACAACAAGACTTGGGCGGAACACTTGCAACATATTCAACAGGTTCTGCACACCCTGCGACAACACAAACTATATGCAAACTTGGAAAAATGCTCCTTCGACATGGACAAGGTCCATTACTTAGGATACATCATTGATTGACATTGTGTGCATGTCGATCCAACCAAGATCTAGGCCATCCGTGACTTTCTAGCCCTAACCACACTCACTGAACTTTAGAGTTTCTTGGGCCTCACCAATTTCTATCGCAGGTTCGTGTTGTGATTCTCTCATATTGCATGGGCCCTCAACCAAGTAACTAGGGGTAGCGGTAAGGAAAAAATTGTGTGGGGTTTGTCCCAACAACAAGCCTTCGATGACTTGAAGAACCATTTGTTCTCATCCCTCGTACTTTCATTACCGGACCTGCAACATCCATTTGATATCGAGACAGATGCTTCAGACTATGTTGTGGGCGCCATTCTCACTCAACACGGCCACCCCGTGGAATATGATAGTGACACACTATTAGATGCTGTCCGTAAGTACCCTACTTACGACAAAGAAATGTACTCCATTTTGCAAGCCTCCCGCCATAACCATTTGTGCTCATCCCTAGTACTTTCATTATCGGACCTGCAACATCCATTTGAGATCGAGATAGATTCTTCAGACTATGCTGTGGGCATCATTCTCATTCAACACGGCCACCCCGTGGCATATCATAGTGAGACACTATCAGATGCTGTCCGTAAGTACCCTACTTATGACAAAGAAATGTACTCCATTGTGAAATCCTCCCGCCAGTGGAGACATTACATTCTTGGGAAGGAGACAATCATCCACACTGATCACAAGCCACTACCATTCATGCAAATCCAAGGAAAATTGTAGAATGATCGCCATCATAAGTGGTCCACATACTTACAACAGTTCCACCTCAACATCAAATATAAAACATGAAGTACCAACCAAGTTACTGATTGCCTGAACCGACCTCCAGTTGCGACACTCACCACAGTGCTAGAATCTTGCGGCCACGAGACCTTCGGATGCCCCCACCTCTATGAGATAAACCCTGACTTCTCCACCACCTACCAAATGTTGGGTGCAAAATCAATGGTTGCTAATTTCCATCTTCAATATGGGTTGTTGTGTCATCTGGGCCATCTTTGTGTTCCATCAAGCGAGCGCGAGAAGCTGATTTGGGAATCTCACTACAGTCAGGTGGCAAGACGCTTTGGCGTCGAAAAGACAGTGGCAGTGCTACAAAAACATTTCTACTAGCCGAAACTTTGACAGGATGTCGGCAAGTATATCAGGTTCTGTACCGCCTGTGTTATTACCAAACCGACCACTAAGAAAAAAGGCTTGTACACCCCTCTTCCTACTCCTGACAGGCTGTGTGAATCCATCTCAATGGGCTACATGTCAGGCCTCCCGTCCACCAAGAGGGGAAATGATAGTGTTTTTGTGGTTGTTGATCGCTTTTCCAAGATGGCGATTCTAGCCGCCTGCAAGAAGAACATCACAATAGAAGCCACTGCCAAGCTCTTCTTTGCACAAGTATGGGTACATTTTTAGATCCCACAAACCATTATCTCAGACCGTGACAGTTGGTTCCTCAATACATTATGGTCGAGCCTTTGGTCACTGCTGGATACAAATCTCACCAAATCCATTGCCTTTCACCCCCAGACAGATGACCAAATTGAGGTCGTCAATCGGATGATCATACATATCCTGCACATGTACAATTCAAAACACCCCCACACATGGGATGAGAGTCTTCCATATGTCCAACATAGCTACAATCGAGCCCTGCATAGATCAACTGGCCACAACCCCTTTCAGGTGGGGTTGGGATTCCAACCATTAGGCCCCATGGATGTTGCACTACCCTTGGTGACCACCTCGACTGACTCATCCCCTGCTCCACCAGAAGCTGACAAAGCCACTCGGTTCATTGAGCGGATCCAACACATCCGCCAACAGGTTCATGATATTCTATAGAAGTCTAATGCCAAGTAGAAGCAACACCATGATCAACATCGGGTGCCACATAAGTTTCAGGTGGGAGACAAAGTTTGGTTGCACTTGCAGAAAGAACGCCTTACAGGGCCCCATCAGAATCTTCACCCACTCCATTATGGGCCGTACACCATCACCAAGGCTGTGGGTGACAATGGTTTTGAGCTCAACATCCCCCCTTTCCTTGGCCTACACCCAGTCTTCAACGTAGCTCTCCTTCGACCATATTTCCCACCATTATTGGACAACTCAGAGATAACAGAGCAGTTGAAACCAACATAGCTCAACCATGACTACATGCAACAAGCATCCAATGATCAAATTGTGGACACACAGATCAAGGGCACTTGATAACAAAGGATCCAACTTTATCGAGTCGTCAAAGCAGAGCAACTCCTGTACCAAGGCAAGTGGTTCACTCGGGGCCAAATTCAACAGAAATTTTGTCATCTGATGGGGGAAATCAACACAATGGATACCATTTATTCCTAAGGAGGAAGGATTGATCCAGGTGGATATCGGTGGCCACCCACCTTTTCCAACTCGCTCAAAACAATTTTCTGGCGATTTTGACAATTTACTATTTTTAGCAGTTTTAACTTCCGGGGCCATTTTGAGGGCCTAAATGAAGATTTTTTGGGATCGATATTCTCAATGATAGCCGAAAGCATGATTGAGCCCCAAAAATGTATCTCCTTGACAATACCTTTCCAACAAGCTATCATGTGCCTCAAATGAAGATCGTGTGCAAACGTTTCGACCCCAGGAAGTTGATGTACTGACTTACCCAAAACGGGGCCCACATGACTTTTGGTGCTTCATCTCCTAGGGTTAGGTTAAATTTGGATGTCTAGGGTTTTTGACATTCATGTTTATTGTAAAAAGGCCTTCAGAGCCTCATTGTAATCATCTTCTTGCGAATGAGCGCAATTGTCACATCTCTTCTCAGAGATAAGCCACCACCATTCCAACAATCTTGTTTTCCACTGCATTTTACAGTTTCAGCTTATTTCGTTATGGAATAGAAAACCGGTTTTATTGTATCTCTGTTATTCTGTGTTAAGCATATTTTAATAATATGTATTCATTTCGTTCTGGTCATAAAATCTAGATCACCACTCTTCCTATTCAGGATCACAGATGTCAAGAACGCCGATGGTACAAATAAGAGGATGATTGAGAATATATGTTGTTTTAATGGTGCTTCCCTTCTTGTATTGAATAATCAAGTGAAATTATTGAATACAAGAAATCCATTTGATGTGGTGCTACTCCTAAAACTTAGTTTGAGAATTCAGAAAAACAAAGGATGATGGTCCATAGGCAACATAGTCTCTTTCCCAAACATACAATGTTGACAATGTTCGAGAGCTTGAAGGAGAACATAAAACTCGTTATAAATAGTGTACCACAACTTAGCATCAAATAATATTTATGAATGATAGGCTAAAAGATGGCCACCCTACTTAAGTACTGCACATATGTAACAAATTGATGTGTGACATATTCGTTCTCAAAAGGTTGTTGAAGCCATGGGATGTGTAGAATGAAAGTGAAACAAAATACTTGTATTAGGTGTGGAAAGGTTTCACTGGAAACAAGTGTCCAAGTGAAAGGTCATTTTTGGAAAGGATATGAAGGGGGTTCTTAATGTGAAAAGAGAGGAATGAATTTCTATGGAATGAAATCTTGATATTAGTGCCAATGCGAGGGACAAGTCATTCCAAAATATCCTTCACATTTTGTGGATCAACAAAAATGCCATCTTGAGTAATGAGAAAACTTATATAGCAAATAAAAGTCTAGCTAAAAAAATATTTCTAAAATCATTCCAAATAAAACCTTCACATTTTATAGATCAACAAGAATGCCATCTTGAGTAATGAGAAAACTTATATAGTAAATCCAAAATAATGTGGACATGCTAGATTCAACTCCCATGTTTTGTGAAGTCATTCCAAAATAGCCTTCACATTTTATGGATCAACCAGAATGCCGTCGGATAATGAAAAAACTTATATAGCAAATCCATAATAGTGTGGACATGCTAGAATCAACTACCATGTTTTGTGAAAGATAAAATGTCATCAATATAAATGATGACATAACAACCTTAATGTGAACTAATGATATCATTGATGAGACACATAAAATGTAAAAGGTGCCAAAGCGCCAAAAGACACAACCATTCACTCAAAAAGACCAAATTTACTTTTGAAGTCAATTTTCAAGTGTCACTCGTGGCCATGCACACATGAGGGTAGCTACCTTGGAGGTCCAACTTAGTAAAGCAGAAAGCATCCACAAAATGATCCAACAACTCCTGAATGTGAGGGAGAGGATAGCGATTTTCAATAGTGATTTATTGAATGGTCTATAATCATTCACTAGCCTCCATTCATTCCACTCCTTGGTTTTATTTTCAGAATTTTATACACAAAATAAGTTTTATTTTTCAAACAAGAGACACATAAAAATAATATATTTATTCATCTTCACTAATGAATGAAAATTTATATGAAAATATATGTTTTGATGATAAACTAATTTATTAAATACTCAAAAAAAAAAAAGTTGAATCCAATAATAAAAAATATTTTTTCACCATTAAACAAGATTCAATTTCAACTAAAACATAATATTTATAAATAAATACAATGATTTTGAATTAAAATAATATTAATAAATCCAAAATAACAAATAAATATATTACAACATACATTTTTATATATTAAAGTATATTACAACGATAACATTTATGATTTAATTTCTTATGATATAATTTTATACTAGCACAGCCATGTAACATAATTGTGGCTGATCAACGTCGAAAGGTTGATAAGATGAAAATAATTTTTAAATTTTATTATTGATTAACAAATAAATTATTGAGCTTATTAAATTTTATTATTGATTAACAAATAAACTATTGAGCTTCATTTATCTCGTGTTAATATTTTAATTTCTGTTAATCACTTAGGTGACAATCAGTTAGATATCAAAGTAATTTTTAAATATGATTAGGTAAATGTAAAAAAGTAAACACATAAACAAATGTCTCTATAATAGCTAGGAAGTTAATGATTGAAATCACAGCCATTTATTTTGTGTGACCAGTAAGAATATTCCAGCCATATTTAATCCTGTCCATAGAAAACTTATTAAGCACTAAACCCCTATTAAATCTGCCCATTATCAATAGGTATACGCCTTTCAGCGTAATAATTTTATATAATTCATAATTAAATAAAATATATTACAACCATAACATTTATATGATTTAATTTCTTATGATATATAATTTTATATTTTGATTTAATTTTTTATTATGTAATTTGAAAATTAAGGATAATTATAAAATTCACATTATCTTCAATCTCTTCTCCTTATCATATTTCAAAATTCAGAACCATAACATAATTTCTATGGGTCTATCTTCAATCTGTCCTCCTCATCATTTCAAAATTCAGAATAACCATAGTTTTAAACTCGAAAGTTCAAGATCCGGGCAAAATTGGCAGTGGATAGCTATACTGATACACAAAACAAATGCAGTCTCTTTCTACACATATTCATGTCATAGAACTTTTCACATTAAAAATGGAGATTCTGACTGAAGCAAAATTTTCTTTCCTTATCACAAGAATGAAAGTACCGAATTAAAAAAAAAAATGCCATAAATGTGAGAGAACAACGACATGGCACTCTATAATGGCATTTGTCCGGAGACCCCACTCAGCTCTGCTAATTCTACATAACATCCTAGCTTAGTTTGGTAATACCTGCAGGACTAATCTTTATACTTCATCATATTCTTGAACTCATAGAAGTCCAGAAGCCCATTGGAGTCCAAATCAAATTTGCAAATCATTTTTTCGCAGTTACCCAAATCTCTGCCCTCACCCCATCCCAGACAGTGAAGAATCTGTTGCAATTCCTCAGAAGAAATGTACCCATCTCCGTTCTTATCAAATACTCTGAACGCTTCCATCAGATCATCAGGCGATTCGCCCACCTCCTCGTGATCAGTACTTAATCCAATCTCCTGGCACAGCGATTCGTATAATGAAATAAATTGCTGGAATTTGAGACTTCCATCCTCGCTGCTGGAGAGAGGACGAACGATAGACTCCAGATCTTCATCCGACATTTGCATTCCGAGCTTATTTAAGAAGCCACAGATCTCGTCAATCGTGAGCTTCCCGTCACCATTTTCATCCACAGCATCGAAGATTCTCCGGAGCTTCACAGCTTCTGATGGGTCTTGTAATTTACTATGATCAATATCCGAATGATCATTTAAACCATATAAATCGCTGCACAGGCCGCCCGACGGACTGCTGCCTCCGTTTTTACAAATAAAATTTCTGGAGCCACGAGACATTTTGACACTGATTAGCAAACTTGCAATAACGGGATGCTTCCAAATTTGATTGTAAGTTACCCGACTGGAAGCCTGTTATCAGCGTCAGTGAAGTGAAGAAAGAGGGCCGATTGAATCAACACAAATAGAGAGACCGGCGATTCGATTGCGCGTGAAGTCAAGTATCATCTATAGGCTGTTCTTAGCTGGAATTGCCAGCTAGATTGGAGATCCGATTTCCTAACAGGTACAACGTTCAACGGTGGTAATAATTCAGATGAATATAGTTGGAGTCCAATTCTGCCATGTCCCGCGACGCTTTGTTACTACGCGCGATTAACGGTCACTGACGAATATAGTTGGAGTCCAGTTCTGGCAGGTCCTGCGGGGCTTCGTTACCACGCGAGATTAACGGTCACATAATGGCCATCCAATGGCAGTTGGAGTCACTACTACCCGCAGTGTACACGTGTAATCTTAACGCACATTAAGACCCGGGATTAACGGATACATGATGCTACTCAGAGCGTCTTACCCGTTACTACGCGTGATTGTCTTACCCATTACAGCACAAATCGTGTAGTCATTACTCTCAGTACTATGCCGGATTAATCGTCACATGATGGGAAAGTTTATTATTTCTCACGGCGCTCACGCATTACGCGTGATTAACGATCACATAATGGCTGGCTAATGCGTAGGCTTAACCCCGTTACTACATACATGTGATTAACAGTCACATAATGTTCAACTAATGACATTTGGAGTCTGTGTGATTAACGGTTACACAATGGCAAAGTTCACTACTACTTACAACATATGTGTAGTCTTACTTACATCTCATAATAGTTGGAGGTCATACACATGGCAAAGTTCTCTATTACTCATAGCATATGTGTAGTCTTACTTACATCTCATAATAGTTGGAAGTCATCACTATTTATAGTGCACATAAGTAATGAACATACTTGGACAACTCATAATAATTATAGTCGGAGGTCATCATTATCCAAAGTGCAAGTGCATACAAGCACTGAATGTAATGATAATTATCCTTGAACAATGTATGGTTAAAGGATACAAGGAAAGTGCTTGAAAAAATAATGAGNTCAACGGTGGTAATAATTCAGATGAATATAGTTGGAGTCCAATTCTGCCATGTCCCGCGACGCTTCGTTACTACGCGAGATTAACGGTCACAGACGAATATAGTTGGAGTCCAGTTCTGGCATGTACTGCGGGGCTTCGTTACCACGCGAGATTAACGGTCACATAATGGCCATCCAATGACAGTTGGAGTCACTACTACCCGCAGTGTACACGTGTAATCTTAACGCACATTAAGACCCGGGATTAACGGATACATGATGCTACTCAAAGCGTCTTACCCGTTACTACGCGTGATTGTCTTACCCATTACAGCACAAATTGTGTAGTCATAACTCTCAGTGCTATGCCGGATTAATCGTCACATGATGGGAAAGTTTATTATTTCTCACGGCGCTTACCCATTACGCGTGATTAACGATCACATAATGGCTGGCTAATGCGTAGGCTTAACCCCGTTACTACATACATGTGATTAACAGTCACATAATGTTCAACTAATGACATTTGGAGTCTGTGTGATTAACGGTTACACAATGGCAAAGTTCACTACTACTTACAACATATGTGTAGTCTTACTTACATCTCATAATAGTTGGAGGTCATACACATGGCAAAGTTCTCTATTACTCATAGCATATGTGTAGTCTTACTTACATCTCATAATAGTTGGAAGTCATCACTATTTATAGTGCACATAAGTAATGAACATACTTGGACAACTCATAATAATTATAGTCGGAGGTCATCATTATCCAAAGTGCAAGTGCATACAAGCACTGAATGTAATGATAATTATCCTTGAACAATGTATGGTTAAAGGATACAAGGAAAGTGCTTGAAAAAATAATGAGAAATGTAAGTTTAATTATAGTCGGAGGTCATCATTATCCAAAGTGCAAGTGCATACAAGCACTGAATGTAACGATAATTATCCTTGAACAATGTATGGTTAAAGGATACAAGGAAAGTGCTTGAAAAAATAATGAGAAATGTAAGTTTAATGCAATTAAACAAATATAAATATAATGGAATAATGAATCTTATGAATAATGTAGACAAGCACTTAACCTAATATTTGGACAATGAATAATTATAATGGGAGGTCATCACTATCCACAATGCACATTCACATTTAACATAATCACTTTTAGATAACACATGGTTAATAGGCACATATTTCATAGCTACAATTGGAAGTCATAAGTCATCACTACTCACAATGCACATAAGCAATGAACATAATTGTTGTTTCACAACTTGTGGTTAACCAACACAAGGCAAGCACATGAAAAAATAATGAACAATGAATAATGTAAGTTTATCGTAACACCAACTAAAAACTTAAGTTTAGTTCAATATGAATTATGAAAAATGCAAGTTCACTTTAATATAGACTATGTGATAAATCATTTATATTAAGTGCTTATTAAATTTAGGTTTTAAGTGACTTAAGTATATATTCATAGTGAATATTTTCGATACATAGTTTAGAAACAAGAATATAAATTTAAATGTAAAAATAATAAATTATTACCTAAATTACAGTGATAAATATATATCCAAATTCAATACAATTACTTTACTCGATGTAAATAGAAAATATGTAAAATATTTAAAATAGTTAACACATTCCTCAAAATAGAGTGGACAAACTCAATTCAATTATCAAAAGATTCTCTCAAACATAGAGTGGACATATTGTGAAAATTGATTAATATTTGAAATGTATTTATTTATTTATTACATATACTCAATAAAATCATATTGATCTCAATAACCTTAATACAATCTAATACAACTTGAATGGGCTTAATGGTTAAGAATATGTGTTTTCTCTAAAAGAAGATAGGGTATGTATACCTCCGTAGATTTTACCAGTCGTGTGACTAAACCGTGACCTTAAAAAATAGATTATTATTATTATTAATAACCTTACTTAAAATAAAATTAATTTACTTCAAAACAAAACTTTAAATGAAAATGTCAAAACTAAAAACAAATACAATTGATATTTGATTATACACATACTATCCATTTATATATTTATGAAAATTTTGAGTACCTATAGTCATTTGTATATTTATGAAAATTTTGAGTACCTATAGTTATAGTTTAGTGTAGGGTTATGATTTTTTATATTTTTATAATTTATTTAATAATTATTTTTGTGCCCATTGATTTCCCATGTAGTGCTCATATCACTCATTCGATGAGGGGGAGGTGACAATATGTTGGGTTCCCTGCCATTTGTGAATTTCATTAGTTGTAGTCACATCCCAATGATGGCCTCCATACTTATGCACGTTCCTGCCATAACTAAGGTTGTATTTTTTGCTTGGAAATGCTGTAGTTCGGTTCACATTTATTCACTAAGAGCTACCCATAGATTTTGGTGCCCTATTTGATTTGATTTACATGGTTCTTAGAGGCAATAGTTTCTCTAGAACCATACCCACACAACTAGGACCTCATAAAACTAAAGTTCTTGATTTGGGCAAGAATTGCACTCGAGTTTGGGAAGATAAGGAGGTGGGTGTCCTTGGATTACTCTCTTTGTGGCAGTATCCCCCATAGATTGGAAAAGTGATGAGTTTCACTGGCATTTAACCTTGGAGTCAACAAGTTTTAGGCCTTTTTTCTATAGAAATTGGTAATTTGGTAAATGCGGAGAATTTGTATATTTTGCCTTGGTCCCTTAGAGAGTCCATTTATGATGAGATATCTAATATGTAGTCCCTTAGTAAGCTAAACCTTTCCAATGATCCATAACCATCTCCTATCCCTAAAGCCATGGGAAATTTTAGCAATCTCACCATTTTAAATAGGGTAATGCAAAAATCAATGGAACAATTCCCTTATGAATGGGCCAAATGCAAAAAACTTAGAAGTTTGGTTCTCTCCTTCAATTTATTGACCAGTTATCTTTTGGATAATCTAGTAGGCCTCCCTATATTATCTTTTTTTTTTTTATAGAAAAAACATTGTTTAGTGTGATTCTCCTCCATGGTTCGGACAAAGGGTGGAAGCACGTTCTTTACAATTTACAATTCCTTTGGCAACTTAAATCCAGCTTCTCTCGCTCTGTCAACGTTGTGTTAGTATTTCTCTCAACGTTGTATTGGTATCACTGTAGCTGACCAAAAAACAATGCCCTAAACAACAAATCTGCGGGTGCAAACTTCAAATGCATTCACCATCTTATACATTCTCCGTTTTGAATGGCCAGCTGCAGTGGCAAATTCAATGAAATAGAACTCTGTTGTCCCTTCAAATGCTTAAGAGATTCTGATCAAATGCTTTATTGTCACTGAATATATTGTGTACAATCTGTGGACAGAATTCCTCCAAATAAAAACCAAAGCTATGCAAGCTACAAGTTTGTCTATCCCAATCGCCTAACCACGACGCTTTCAAAGTCGTTATATTGCCAATCCAGATATTACGTGGATGCTTGTGACTAGAGAAATGGAAGGTATTCCAGCACACTTAATATGATTTTAATTATATATTATACAATCCAAACAAATCTTGTGAATACCGTGAAGTGAATACAGCATTCCAGAGTTGTCTACAAGGGCTAAGTCCACTCCCAATACTCAACTAATGCACAATAAATGGGAGAAAGGTTATAGTAGCTAAATATCAATGGAAATCAGCGCCGTACATATGCCAACGTTTCCACAAACCCACGAATTGAGTAAAGGTCATTAAAAAGGGAATGGACAGTCTAAATTCCCATAAATTGTTTCTCCTTCATTCATTTACAGCTCAAAATCCAACAAACGTTTTTTTTCTTATACAAAATTAATTATTGAGAGTGTTGTGGGGATTTCGTGATATAATAAAAAGCAGCAGCTAAGCACGGTCTACACAATTCCATGCCAATGTGCTGGGAAATTAATGAGCCATCAAACATTAGGGCAACTAATTTACACTCATTTTTAGATATTGGGTAGATTTTCTAGCCCTATTATTTTCTAATTAGTTGGATAAATCAGCTAGATTTAGAATAGGATAGAGGAACATTAAATGTAATCAGTGTCTTGTAACTAAAAAACTGAGTGAAGACTGTTATATATCTATGTAAGCCTGTTAAAGCAGAGTGTGAGATGTGAGAGTGCTTGAGACGTATGAGCATGAGTGGTCTAGCTGATGTATTATCTCCCTTACATAGTATTAATCGAATATCATTGTCCCATGGATATTTCCCTGTATAGGGTTTTACCACGTAAAAACGCTGTATCAATTCTGTGTTTTCTCATTTGCTTGTATCTTTTTCTATATTTGCTTCCGCTGCAGAACAACAATTGGTATCAGAGCTTTTGAAGAGTTGTAGCAAGTGAGCTATGTCTGTGAGCGAGATCTATCAATGAAGAAACTCATTTCATGAGCTGATGACCAAGTTTTTTGCATGTTCGCAGGTGATCTCTGTCGGAGGGAGCGACCGTTGCTGGTAAACTTTTAGACTGGTCACGGGTTCTCTATTGCACAGGAGAGACCTGTTTTTTTTGTCCCCTCGGGGTTCGCCATTTCACAAGAGCGACCATTTTTTGTCTGGTCGCGAATTCTCAGAATTCTCCCTTACAAAGGTGTGACCACAAATTATTACAAATTATTAAAGGGTTTTTTGGAAGTTATGTTTTTCTGTGGATAGGCAAGCAAAACGACGGGTTATTTAGTGAGCGTTGACCATTCCATCTAGTGAAAAAAACGTTGGTATGCACATGTTTGTTTTGCATTAAGAACATTATGATCCAATTTCTTATAAGTTCAACGAATTTCTTATGCTCAATTTTTTTTAAGTGGAGGATGTTTTTATATGGATGGATTTTATTTTAAAGTGGATGTTTAGTTGTAATATTAACACTTTTTTTTGGGTTCAACTTTTGAGCTATAAAATATATATTCCTCCATATTAAGAATAAGTTATTTTATTTATTTATTGAGAGTTTGTGCTAATGGAAAAAGTTCAAAATTCAAAGTTTGAAGTTGAAAAGTTCAATGGTAAAAGCAACTTTAAGTTCCGGAAGATTTGCTGGTGCAACAAGGGTTGCAACAAGTACTGGCAGGAAAGTCAAAGAAACCAACAACCACGACGACAGAGGAATGAGAAGATCTAGATGCAAAAGCTTTTAGTACCATTCGTTTATGTCTGGCAGATGCTGTTCTGTTTAATATCGTAGGAGAGGATACAACATCAGGCTTATGGAGCAAGATGGAAAGTATATATATGACGAAGTCCTTGATGAGCATGATCTACTTGAAGAGACAGTTGTACATTTTGCGGATGAAAGAAGGTACAACAATTGTTGACCATTTAAATACCTTTAATACCCTTATAGTTCAATTGACTAGTATGGAATTTAAATTTGAAGATGAAGATAAGGCTATTACACTATTGTGTTCATTTCCTGAGTCATGGGATAATCTAGTCACCTCTATTAGCTTTAGCTCAACAAATGTTTTAGATTATGACTCTGTTGTGGGAGCTTTGTTGGCTGAGGAGATGAGAAGAAAATCTAGTCAAGAAACCTCAACTTCAGAGGCGATGCTGGTCAGAGGTTGAACTAAAGAGCAGAATCAGGGAAGTTCTTCTCGATCTAAGTCAAGACACAGAAAGGGTAAAGAAAAATGTTGTTACTGTGGCAAAACATGACATCTCAAGAAAGACTGCTGGAAAAGAAAAGAATCTGAGGAAAACTCTACGAAGGAAGCAAATTGGGCTGTAACAAATTCAGGTATGACTGATGAAGTTTTATCCGTTTCTAGTAATTTACAATATCAAGAAGAATGGAAGTTAGATTCAGGTGCCTCCCACCACATGTGCTCACATAGAAATTGGTTCATTTCTTACCAATCTGTTGATGAGGGTGTAGTGTTTATGGGAAATGGTATTCCCTATAAAACTGTTGGGGTTGGCAGTATTAGAATTAGGATGTTCGATGGTATTATTAGGGAATTAACGGATGTTAGATATGTACCTGAGCTTAAATCAAATTTGATTTCATTGGAAGTGTTGGATTCTTATGGATATAAGTATACAGGTCAAGGTGGAGCACTCACATTGTCGAAAGGTAGTTTAGTAGTGATGAAGGAAACAAAAGTTGATAACCTTTATAAGATGGAAGGGAGTACTGAAGTGGCATCTGAAGTGATAGTTGTATCTTCTTGTTTATGGAAGAAGCATCAAGGTCATAAGAGCAAGAAAGAACTACAGGTACTGGTAAGAAGTAAATCATTTCCAGACTTAAAATCTTTGTTTTTGAATTTCTGCTTGTTTTATATCTCTGCAAGTTATGATGGTGGTATAAAGAGATGTTGTGTGTGGGATCCTACTACTCACAAGGTCATCATTGATAGATATATAGTATGTATGGAACAACCAAAAGGGTTGATTCAAGATCACAACAGTAAATTTGTTTGCATGCTAGATAATTCATTGTATGGCCTATTGGTACCTAGGCAAATATACAAGAGGTTTGAATCGTTCATAGTGAGTTCAAATTTTTCAAAGGGTAGGAATGACTATACAGTTTATAGTACACTCACAATATTTATGTTATTTGTTGATGATATGCTTGATGCAAGCCGAAGCGTGGATAAAATCAGTAAGAAAATGACTCAGGTGGACAGGACAATTTAGACAAGGGATCAAGGAGGACCAAAAATAATTATGGGCATAGAAGTACACATAGATTTTAATGGTAAGTTGTGGTTGGAGTTCAGCATGAACATCGTAAAACTAGTTTTTATCCCTGTTGCTTTCCATTATATGTTTTTTTCAAGCATAGGTCTTGTCTATAAAGAAAAAAAGGTTATGTCTCATGTAAGTTCAGTAGGAGGTTTGTTGTATGTGATGAAATGGTTAAGACCAGATGTTTCACATGCTAATGATGTTGTCAGATACGTGACAGATTCAGGTGCTGTAGTGAAATGGGTGCTTCCATTTGACAAGCACAAATGTCACCTATAATGGTTACACTGAGATAGTCCATGATAATTGTAATGCATGTTTTACAGGTGTCTTGGATAGAAGGAGATCTATCACCAAATATGTCTCAAAACAATGTTGTGAAAGACATGTTGGAGGTGGAGTGACCCCTCAGGAAATCCAAACTCGTGCAAGTCACACAAGTGAGATCATGAAACCAATTTTATTAGAGAAGTTGCAGTGGTGCTTGACTTCTCTTGGCTTGCAACATAGGTGATGAATAAATTGGACAATGATATTTAGGTAAATTGTTGTCAAGGTGGAGATTGTTGGATAATGCCAACCAATTTACACTCATTTTTAGATATTGGGCAGATTTTCTAGCCCCTATTATTATGTAATTAGTTGGATCAAATCAACTAGATTTAGAATAGGGATAGAGGCACATTAAATGTAATCAGTTTCTTGTAACTGAGTGAAGACTGCTATATATCTATGTAAGCCTGTTAAGGCAGAGTGTGAGATGTGAGAGTGCTTGAGATGCATGAGCGTCAGTGGTATGGCTGATGTATTATCTCCCTTGCATAATATTAACCAAATATCATTGTCCCGTGGATGTTTCCCTGTATAAGGTTTTACCATGTAAAAACATTGTGTCAATTCTTTGTTTGCTCATTTGCTTGTATCTTTTTCTATATTTTCTTCCGCTGCAGAACAACAAGTTATTCCAGTGATTTAATAGCACTGAATGTTATTCCAGTGATTTAATCGGGTGAAATCAATATTGTTGTGTGTCTTTCCTATAGAGGAATTAAATGCGCTATAACACAATTTTTATCTTCGAAACCCAAATGAGAAAATCAACATTTGGTGGGGATTTTATTTTTCTCAAGAGGTGAGCTATGCACTCTCAACTGAAAGTATGATGCATTTTTATTCACTAACACATTGTGTAGATGGATTTAGCTTATAGATAACCTTAGAGTTTCAAATATGCTTCTTCGTCCAAGTCCTTCAAGCTTTGCTATTGTGCTACTCCATTTCCCCTAAAGCTCTCTTCTTCATCGAATGTCGTTTTTCTCCATAGCCTTCATATGATAGGCTAGGCTATTTTGGAAGGCCAATCATCATAATTGTTCTTTTCATATTCCAAGTGAAAATAAATTTTGGACTATTCACTCAACTTTGAAAAATTAAATTTTGTTATTAAAAAGTTAAAAAGAGATATTGTTTAGAGGATATACTATGATCAGAAATTCCTTCAAAAATTTGCCAATGTTTTATTTTGACCACTCTTTATTTGGGAATAATAATATCAGTGGGCCAACTGCTAATAATTTTGGATACCTTGCAGAACTATATTGTTTGGCTCTGTCCTACAATGAACTATTATGCTTTATCCGAACTCAGATATTTATATTTCCAACTTGTTGGGTAGCATAGCATATAACAGAGCATAAAATAAGCAAGATCAAGCATGCATTAAAACAATCACATCAATCATACACTTGACATAGTGATTTATGTGGAAACCTAATGAGGGAAAAAAACCACGGTCAATGATTATTGGTATTCTTATTATTCAAGGGAGAATTGCAATATCCTTCATAGGCATACAATCATCCTATCCTCACACACTCTACTCTCTACTCCTTGCACACACTTGCACTCACATTGTACTTTACCTCTATGGGTATGCTCATGATGCAAGAGCATCTCTCCACCTCAACAAAGCACCAACTATTCAACACATCATCACGCACTTAGGAAGGGGAGAGGCGCCAACCCTCTCATTTTTCCCTTAAATTTTAAAAATTCAATGTAATTAAAAGAAAATTAAATGCTGTAAGGCTCAATCATAGCTGAGTTGATGCCTTTGTACAGGTTGTGGATGTAATTGTCTTTAATAGGCTTGTGTTGTACAGATCTAGAGCGTCACCTTAGATCTAAGGAAGTAAATGTTTATTGAATGTAATCTGCCTTAGTAGATAGGCACTGTAAATGGTGATTAGACACCACTAGTGTAGCTTGGAGGGAAATCTCGATGAGCCCCTCTTGTATAAAGCTTTGTAATGTATGCCCAGTAGAGGTTGTTGAGCTGCTGAAAGTTGATGAAAAATCATTGTAAGCCAAGAGAAGGGGAGATAGCCGAGACTCAGTTGCAGTCCGAGCCTACACCCATTGTAAATAGACATTCATGTTAATAAAAAGACATCAGTTTTTCCTGCATATGATTCTGTGTATGTTTCTCTGTATTTAATGAATGTTATCTGTGTGTTTATGAATGTATGCTGTAGATGTATGAGATAGGTTTCATATGTAGGGATAAGATATATTTCACTATCTATTTTAGAGTTGTTGGGTTGTTCTGGGTTCTTTAGGTTAGTGCAAGGAGTGCATGTCAGAGTATTGGGAACTCTGTAGCCAACACACAAAGTGCGTATCTGAATTCTTCTTCAAGTTCAGAGGATAACGCGCCAGGTGGGAACACCATAACATCTACAGACTTAGAGAGGAGCCTCAAGGTTGTTGAACACCTTGGAGAAGAGGTTGTGCAGAGAAGGAAAAAAAGACCGAGTTATTGAGAACTCTATAGAGCTCTTCCAGGTGGGCATTGAGCAGGTGCAAGTGTGCACAAGAGAACTCTGTCTCGATTTTAGAGAAAAGAGTGTCTAGGGGAAGACACCACACAGTTACTAAACACTCTGTAAGCTCAGGAAGGGGTGGTTTGAGAAGGTGCACAGAACCAACACATTCTGAAGTGTTGGGGAAATTTGAGGAAACCCAAAGTTACTGAACACTATGAGGGAGAGGCTCTGTAAGGAGTGCTTAGAGTAGGCACAAGGAATGTGCAAGAATATTTACTGAAAAATATTCTAAGTCTGAAAACATTTGAAGGCCAGTCAAAGTGCAAGGAGTGCACATGACCGACACATTCTAAAGTGTTGGAGAAGTTGAAGGAAACAAAGTTGCTGAACACTATGTAGGAGATCTCTACAAGTGTGCATTGAGCGGATGCGGGAGATGCATCCGTGAACCTGAAGGATTTTAGGAAGCACGAGGAAGACATGTGCAAGGAGTGCACCAAGACAACACTTAGATAAAGTGTTGAAATTTTGAATCCGTCTAAAGGATCAGTTGAGCACAAGGAGTGTGCATAAAGACTATGTAAGGCGTGCAAAGGACAAGGACCTTTACAGGTTCAATTTGTGGAGACAGTGAAAAGAGTGTGTGTAGATGAAATTACTCCAAGTTTAGAAGCTCAGGAGGACGAGCAAAGAAGGTGCCAGGAGGGCACACGACTTCCTTTGAGGGAGAAAACAAGGGCCAAGGCCCTTAAATATTTGAGCCAATTCAAATCTCAGGGGGGATAGTACCTTTGCGCACAAAGTCTCAGTAGAGAGGAAGAAAATGACCGAGACCCTTAGGAGACTGAGCAAGCTAGAAGCTCATGAGGAGTAGTGCAAGTGTGCATAGTGACTTTGCAAGTGTGTGCCAGAGCAAGGTCAAATTAAATTGGAAGAGTCTTAGAAGGGATAGTGCAAGGTGTGTGTTGATGGACTTGTTCCAAGTCCCAAAGATTAGGAGGAGAAGCACAAGTCGAGACCTAATAGTCGGGCTTGCATGAGAAATATCAAAGACCGCAACCTTTGACACTTACCAATTTTCCAAATTTTGGGAGAACGAAGAAGCTTAGAAGGGAGAGCGACAACTGCCATCATATGAGCTGCAAGAGGAGATCTGGACCGTTAAATTACACGTCCAGACACCAGAAGGAGTGCATGGAGGAGGAGAACATATCCCAACCATTAGATCTAAGTGCGTGGATCAACAGCCGTTGGATCCAGGTAAGTGCACAGAACTTAACTCCTTTTAAAGTGCACAAGAGAGCGAGATAGCCGAAGTCTCGAAGTTCCAAAGCCAGTCGAAACCGTTTATCGTTCGGAGGGACAGGTGGCGTAGGATTTGCTACTTCAGAGAAAAGTTACTTTGGGAGAAAAACGGATTGGGTGGAGCCTGAAATCTTGAAGGCCAAAGCCCCGGAGTCCATCCATCGAAATTGGGCGGGTGCCATCAGATTGTGAAATTCAGAGGCTCAACACTCCAGAGGTTTTGTGAGAGGTGGTTCAGAACTTCCTGAAGTGTCGAAGTCGGGGTTATTGTGGACCGTTGATCCCAAAGGAGAGTGTGGACCGTTGATCTACGAGGGGAAGCGTGGAGGACGAAGGATAACTCCGTTGGAAAGCCACTTCGGAGAATTTGTGGAGTGTGCATGCAGATTCGACCTAAGCCTGAATTTTGAAGAACGAGACTCAGCTGTCGATATCAGTAAGGAACGAGGATCGTTGATCCTATTTTCATGGTTTCATAGGATTGTGACTCCAGAAGAATTGGCCGCAGTGTGAAGTGAGAACGGTTGAATCCTGAAGCTCGAAGCACCTTTAGGGTTTAGCCCTGGGTCATAGCCCGAGGTCGCATGAGGAAAGGGGGCCTAATGAAAGGAGCTAGTGCTTGTCAGTTTAAAATTGCCAAGAGTGCCAAGAAAAGGGCCTGCAGTTTACATAGAACTTGCGCCTAAGGAGACAAGGGGCCCATGTATAGTGGTTTTGGGTTCCAGCAGGGGCTCGAAGAGCTGATTCGGCTCAGTGTTTAGAACAATCCTAGACCGGGAGGTCAAGCAGCCCGAGGAGAGAAGGGGGTCTGCAAAAACTCACATATATAACATCTATCACCCAATTATACAAACTGATCATGAATAGATCACATAGTTACACGAGTAGTTCATAAATAGATTGCATACATGCACATTAACATAGCTGCATGCATGTGCATGTGACCGCATGAGGAAATTCGTTGGCATGTTTCCAACAATATCCACGTTGACAACAATTTACTTGATATATCATGCCCTTAATTAATTCATCACCTTTTCTGCAAGCGAAGAGAATCCAAACACCATTGTATCTTCTCTAAAAAAACTGGTTTCATAAACATGTATGCAGAATTCACTTTTGTATGGACCTTTTCCAAAGACACTCCACCTTCATCAACAACACGTCTTATAAAATCATACTTAACATAAATATGATATGTTTTGCTTATGCTTCCCAACAATTGGTATCAGAGCTTAGAGTTGAAGGAACAAAGAGTGAAGGAGAAGAGAATCTGGTCGCTGGATCGAAGAGCCTGGTTTATTAGAAGCTGTGATTTTCTTTTGGACGATTATTTCTGCTAATGGTGAAAGTGTAGAGTTCCAAGTTTGAGGTGGAAAAGTTCAGTGGTAAGAATAGCTTTGTGCTATGGAAGCTCAATATGCAAGATTTTCTTGTGCAACAAGGATTGCAAAAGGCCTTGGTTGGAAAGTCAAAGAAACTGGCAAGCATGACAGACAAGGACTAGGAGGATTTGGATGCAATAGCCCTCAGTACTATTCGTTTGTGCCTGGAAGATGAGGTGTTGTTTAACATCATTGAAGAGATGAAAAAAACATGTTTTTGGACCAAACTGGAGAGTCTGTATATGACAAAGAACTTGTCAAACAAAATCTTCTTGAAGATGCAATTGTACAGCTTGCAGATGAAAGAAGGTACACAAATTGTTGATCACTTGAATGTTTTCAATAATCCGATTTATCAATTAACTAATATGGAAGTAAAGTTTGAAGATGAGGACAAGGCAATTACGCTACTTTGTTCTTTTCTTGAGTCTTGGGACCATCTGGTCACAACTGTGTGGTTTAACACAATATATGCCATTGATTATGACACTGTTGTGGGAGCTTTGTTGTCTGATGAGATAAGGAAAATATCCAGTAAAGAAACCTCAACAGTAGAAGCAATGGTGGTCAGAGGTCGATCTACAGAAAGAGGGAAAATTCAGAGGGGTACGTCAGTCAAGAGGTAAGAAGAGTAAGCAAAAATGTTGGTTCTGTGGAAAATCTGGGAATCTCAAGGAAGATTGTTGGAAACATGACAACAAATTTTCTCATGCGGTCACATGCACATGCATGGTTGTTGGGAAGTGGAAGAAAAACATAGCATATAATAGAGCATAAAATAAGCAAGATCAAACATGCATCAAACCAAGCACATCAATCATACACTTGACACAATGATTTATGTGGAAACCCAATGAGGGAAAAAAACCACGGGAAATGATTATCAGTATTCTTATTATTCAAGGGAGAATTACAATAGCCTTCATAGGCATACAATAATCCTCTCCTCACACACTCTTCTCTGTACTCCTTGCACACACTTTCACTCACATTGTACTTCACCTCTATGGGTATGCTCACATATATAACATCTATCAGTCAGTTATACAAACTGATCATGAATAGATCACATAATTACATGAGTAATTCATAAATAGATTGCATGCATGAGCATTAACATATCTGCATGCATGTGCATGTTCATGTGCATGTGACTGTATGAGGAAATTCGTTGGCATGTTTCCAACACAACTAATTGCAATCGCAGATTCAATCTTTGTGCAACATCATAGAATCTGTGATAAGTCCCAGAATTAGTGTTCAAGACCCATTCCTGAAGAAATTGGTAGTTTCTTTATGGTTGTAGATTTTCTTCTAGTGACAATAGGCTCATAATGAGAGTCCCCACATCACTGTCCCAGTGGAAAAAATTGACTATCTCGACCTTTACAGAGTCCTACAACTACATCACAAGAGATATTTCAGTAAGGCTTAGAGAGCTTGCCAAGCTTCAAGTGCTATACTTGGAATTGAATCATTTGACAGACACAATTCCTGCTACTTTAGGAGGTTCTTCTAGTGAAGCAAAACTTAATCGGCAATGAACTTGGTGTAACTCCTGCATCTCTTCAAAATTTTGAATGAGCTTAGTCATCTTGATGCGAGTAACAAAGAGCTCTCAGGTGATTCCCCCAACTCTTTGTCAAATAGGGTAAACATTTTTGGCCTATATGTGTAGTAGAAAAATCAATCTATGGGTGTTGTATCAACAAGTATCACGCCCTCTTATCATCCAAGTTGATTGTGACTTGGTTGGAAAAAAAATTCTAATGTTTATGACGTTTGTCATCCTCATATTTTGTTTAAATTTGGTGTTCTCTACAACATGATTCTGTATTTTTTCAAATTGTAGCAAGCTCTAATTTGTTAAATTTGAGT
The DNA here is from genome assembly GCA_000966675.3 of Picea glauca. NCBI lineage: Eukaryota > Viridiplantae > Streptophyta > Pinopsida > Pinales > Pinaceae > Picea > Picea glauca. The sequence goes on from JZKD02S1613387.1 coordinate 96,094, forward strand.
TTTATTAGGGGTAGTTTTGTTCCTTTTTGTATGGGAGTATGGGTTAATGATGCAATTTTGTAGCTATTGCAGGAACTATTCATATTGGTTGGGACCATATATAAAGTGATAGTTACAGATAGTGTAGTAACAAAAAGTAGAGAGTCTGAGACCTGTTATCGTATCAAAAATATTTTTTAATTAAATCTTGGTCATTGGCGAGCCATTTTAGAAAATCCTTTTTCTGATTAAAAAAAAAGGTTTGATCGAATTATTTCAAGTTGAGGGAAGAAACAAGAAACACCTACGTGTAGTCTCTAACAAGGTTATGATCAAAATTAATCAGTAGTTGGAAGAAAAAGAGAGTCATATCTATATTTCTATGGCAACTATCAATATGTGCCATGCTCTCTTATCATCAAAGTTGATTGTGACTTAGTTGGGAAACAAGTTCTACTCTTTATGATGTTTTTCATCCTCATATTTTTTTGATTTTGGTGTTCTTGACAACATCATACTGTATTTTTTCAACTTGTAGGAATTATTTTAAAAAAATAGGTGTTTTCACTTGAATCTCCAAAGGTCATGAGAATTTTGGAGAGTTGTTTTCCTCATTGGTATATAGATTCTTCTTTTGTCTGTACAATTTTATTCTCTTTTTATTCTTTCCATTCTTGTAATTTTTTAAGTTGGAATCTTTTTTTCATTGTTATTTCTATTTTTTGCATAAGAACATTTAGCAGAAAAGTGTCTTACTTCCCCATAATTAAAGCATTTAAAGAGAAGCTTACCTTTGTATTTTCCTAATCCTCTCTTGAGCTTTTTGATAAAGTTGGTTTCTTTTGCATCCAATTCACTATCTGAGTTGTCTCTTGTTTTGTGTTCTTCTGTCTTTGTCTTCTTTGATTCCTTGAAGGTTGCTTCCTTTCTTGATGTCTTTTCTTTCTTATCATTTTCTATCCTAATTTCATATGCAGTGAGGATTCCATGCATCTCATCCATTGTTATATTATCTAGGTCCTTTAATTATTCAATGACATATATCTTGGGATTAAATATTGAGGGAAGTGACCTAAGCACTTTTTGCACAATGATGGTTTCTTTAACTTCTTCACCAAATCCTCTGATATTGTTCACAATATCATCTACATGAAGAAAATAGGCTGCAATACTCTCTTCTTAAGGGTCTCAAATTGTCCTCTATGGTTTTGTAGTTTTTCCTTCTTGAATTTGTCATCCCCTTCATATATATAATGTAACTTGTCCCACATCTCTTTTACTAAAACACACTGCTTGAATTTGACAAATTTTGAATATGCCATACCACACAAAATTGCATTCATGGATTTAGCATTGTTGTCACTAAGCCTTCTTTCAACTATATCTACAGGTGGAGTTGTTGGAGTTATGTAACCATTATTAACTACACTCCAAATGTCAAACCCAAGAGCCATCAAGTAAGTTCTCATTCTTATTCTCCATAAGGCATAGCTTAATCCATCAAATAATGGAGCTTTGTTTGTAGAAAAACCTTCCTGTTTATCCATGTGTGTTGTAGGTATTCACCTTCCAGTGGTCAGACTATTCCTGAAGGAACCAACTCTGATACCATTTGTTGGTACACTTACTTATACAGAGAGGGGAGGGGGGGTGAATCAATATAAGTTTTTATTTTATTTTCTTATTGTTATACACTTATCGATTCATTACTTTATCAACCATAAGAAATCAATAATTAATATGCAGTGCACAATACACACAAATTTAATGTGGAAACCCAAATGGGAGAGAACCACAAAACTTTTATTCAAATATTTTCACAGGAAACAACCTGTTAAAAACACCAATTTGTTACAATATTTTATAGTCACCAACCTAAAAGATACACCAATCCATTTTATTGAGCACCAACTCAGTAACACTTGTAGGCACCAACCTACAGTTACAATATTTTTAGGCACCAACCTGCTAGAGACACAAATCTCCTCAAATGAGCACCAACTTAGCAAGATGTAGGAACCAACCTATTGGAGACACAAATCTCATCAACTTGTCTATCTGGATTCACCTCTTCTTAAACTATCGATAATATAAAATCATCACTTCACTTCAAACATTCACCTGCACAAATCTGTTATTTCATCAACTACTCTATCTTTGCTGTAATGACCATGACAATATCCACCTGTTCACAATCAATAAGACTTCAAATGTTCCTTATTTTACCTCGCACCTCCTTGCTTCCCTTAGACCATTACATTTCACTTCCTTCCATTTCCACGATCTTAAGAGCCTTAGATTTTCTTCCACACAACTCACACCACTACACAAAATTGGTTTTGGGGTCTCATTATTTATAGGCTTCATACATGAGCTTGTATGCTTAGGGATTTGTACACATACCAAAAACAATTGTGCTCATGGGGTCGACTCCAACTCCCTTTAAATCTTCCTCAAAACTAGACTAAAAAAATTCTTTGAAATCGGTCCCAAATTCCTCCTGTTTTGCACGTTATCTACTCACCATCCACATCACAAAATTTAACACTCAGTAGTCATCAAATCATTCATGGATTAATATCGACCATCAATCTACTCAATGGTCATCGGGTTAAACACACAACTCAAACCTTTAGAAAATGTCGGATGATTCTAGGGTTTAATCACGATCTTCAATTTGTTAGATCAATTGGTTCACCACATATCGAGACCACTGAGCAACCTGAAGACTTATTAACATTATGTGTCCCGACCACCGGGTTACCAACCCACCACCCCCCCTAGGATTAAAACGTTGCACTGATAAACTATACTCCAATCCGGTTAGCTACTGGACGATTGGGACCACTGGGTCACTAGCCCACTAGGGCCCATAGACTTTAAGACTATTCTTTCAGACTTCCACTCTGGTTCGATATATCACCAGGCCATCTGGCTCACCGGGTCACCGTCCCTCATGGTCACCGCCCCCCCTAGAATTTAACACTCCACTTTCATACTTCCACTCTAGTCTGTTATACCACCAGACGATTGACCCACCAACCCACTAGGCCCTCAGGTCTTTAACACTGCACCTTTAAACTTTCACTCTGGTTCGAATATCATCATGACACGACACAAGAGACATGGCCTCCATGTGGACCTCTTCCACCTATGCTAGGTGACATGGCAACGACATATCTGTTGACATCATCACGTCCTTTGGCCCTATTCAAACTCCATGCTAACCCACCATCCCACTAGGGCACCCAACCACTAGGCCCTTAGGTATTTAACACCTTTAAACTTTCACTCTAGTCCAACTATCATCCGGACATGACACAAGAGACGTGGCCTCCAAGTGGACCTCTTCCACGTGTGCTAGGTGACATGGCACTGTTATGAGAAATATTACCCTGCGGACATGTTAAGCTCCCCTTTAGACCAAGACCCCTTCTTTGGTCCAAAGACAAAAGTAAACAAATGGTTGCTACTTTCCTTATAGATATAATTCATTAACCTATATATAGAAGGAGGAAGACACAATTGTTTCTCGAAGTTTGTCCTCGCTGCTCCAATTACTTCAACGATCAAAGAGACCTGCAAAACAATGGAAAACCTTCCTACTTATACTAGATTTTGTTATATAAAAACCATATTTATCTATACCCGATTTGAATTAAACATAGACATTACAATGAACAATCATAATGAAATGAACACACCAAGTTCATATTAAATGGAAATCCAAAATAAGGAACTTACAAAGCACGTTGATGTCGTAGCAATCTTCTCCAAGCTCTCTTCGTCCAACCCTTGCATGAAAGTGTTGAGATCAAAATGTTGATGCTTGAATATATTCCTTTCCCCTTCTCACTTTGGAATGCCCTCCTTATATAGGATTTGGAGGCTTAACCACCATGGAGAAGATCACTCACTAGATCCACTAAATTGGGATCTCCAAGATTTTTAGGGAGAAAATATCTCTCAAGGATTTTAAGGAGGAAATATCTCTCAAGATCCACCAAATTAGGATTTTGGTTTGAGAAAATCTCTCAACCATCCATGAGATTCTCAACTTCTCCTTGAGATTAGAAAATTAAATGTGAGGTGGATTTTCACACTAAATTAATTTTCTTTTTTCAATAAAAATGAATAATACATGTGCACATAGTATTTTGACCTTCATATGATAAATTTCTCTCCTAACATATCTAGGAATTATGACAAACACTCCCTCACTAAAATGTGACAAATTCACACTTAGTAGTGTGGGAATTTGGTGTGTAACACAAGTGTTTATGAAGGGGTTGTTACACATGGTCTTGTTTTGTCTGAAAAGAAAATGGAGATTGGCTGGACTGAAATTGAATTCTTGGATATGCATATCAAGAATGAGAAAATAATTCTCCAATCTCATATCCTTAATTCTTTTTCCCAATTCCCATATGAGATCAAAGAAAAGATCCATCTTCATTGTTTTTTGGGTAGCCTTAATAATATTCATCCATTTTACAAAGTTTAAGCAGAGGAAATCTATGTACTATGAAAAAGGATAATAAAATATCCCCCTTCTCGGGATCAGAAAATGACAGATACAATCCAAAATATCAAAAGACAAGTGCAAAACTTTCCCATGAGAGATGGCTAGTTTATCACAGAAATTAATGCCTCAAACGCTACATAGGCATGAGTGCTCATCGAAAATAATCCAAAAGATGGTTTTGAAGAAGTACATGCATATACTTTTGGGTCTTTTAAGCAATTTGAATCAAACTATCCCTCTATCCATAAGGAAGTGTTTGCGAAGGACAATACAATATTTTCAGTTGTAATTAAAACCTGTCAAATTCATTGTAAGAACATATTTGAAAATTACGCCTGGAATGGTTAAAAAGAACAGGAATTGGATAAAGGAAATACTAGATCGCTTAAATGGGCAGCATGGCTAGATGGTTTTGATTTTGAAATCATCTTCAAACTAGGTCACTTGAACGGTCTAACGAAAATGCACAACACAAAGCATGTAAAACCATTATTTGTTATGTTTTCCAGAGATCCTCCCTCTTCTAGCAATAAAGGGAAGGCCATAATAACAAGAATGCAAGAACTCATGGAAGTTGTGCATAAGAAAAAAGAAGAGGGAGAACAAAGGCAAAACTAGCTATTTTTAACAAAAATAATGATGGAGAGATGAAAACTAATTAAGCTGGTTTGAAAAAAACAATAGAAAACTAAATGTCTACAATCCTTATTAAAGAAATATAGAACTTGCCATTGAATATTCAAATTCTGGAGAAATTGATTAGGATGAAAATAATGTTTTCTATAGTGATATAAGATAAGGGACATTGACATAGGAGAGCTAATCACTCATATTACAATTAGTAAAAGAGAAAGATAAAATAATTTTATTTTACGATTACAAAATAACTTTACTATATAACAACTAGATACTTATTTTTCTATTCAAATTCAAGCTCAAATCAATAGGAAGTAGTATCTCTATTTTTGAACTACTTGAATTTATCACTCACCAAAAAATGATAAAGTTCAATGTGGGAAAATTCTTGGTATGATTAAGCAAAAGTTGAATTAAACCTCAAAGTTAGGTCCAACTTCGAAGGGGATTTTTTTTTATCCCTAGTCATCTTGCAAGGGTCAACGTGAATGTATGGAAGAAAGTAAGGTAAACATGAACATAAAAAAAAATAAGAATCAAATACATTATATATATTTTTAATATTGTATATTAATTATATAAAAAATTAAATTAAAAAAATAAAAATGAAAAATCTAAATTAATTATAAAAATTATTATTTAATATCAAAACTTATATAAAATGATATAAATATAAATATTTGTATTTTACTGTAACTATCATGTAATCTATTTTTGTACACAAATTTAATTTTTTTTGGGTGTATACAAATTCTATATTTAAAATGGTAAATGGAAAAAAATAATATGTTTAATAAAATTTAAAATGATAGAGGGAAATTTTTTTCATTTTATAAAAAAAATAAATTTAAAATAATAAATTAAAAAAATATTTACACTATAAAATTTCTAAATATAAAATAACAAATAAATATTTTTTTCGTAAGTAAATATTTTCACTTCAACTATTCACAAATTGTATATAGATGATTATTGTCCTCAATAGTCTCAATAGTCTAGAAAACATAAGTTTTTGTAAACAAAACTTAAAAACCCTAAATCTTTAAAGCTAATTAACAATGAAACAATAAAATCTAACCTTATAAGCTTGAACATTTGAAGCAAAAAATATCCTTAAAACTAATTAACACTAAATCAAATATATTACAACATACTTTTTTATCTTTTCAAATATATTACAACATACTTTTTTATCTATTCAAATATATTACAACAATAAGATTTAAATGGTTTAATTTCTTAATATATTACAACAATAAGATTTAAATGATTTAATTTCTTATTATGTAATTGAAAAATTGAGAATAATTATTAATTTCACATTACTTTCATCTCCTCTCCTTATCATTTTAAAATTAAAACCATAACCTATACATACTTTTTATAAAGCTATTTTCAATGTGCACTCATCAGAATTCACAACAAAGATAATTTTTATCAACAATATCCATCACTAGAAAGTTTCTATCATTTCAAAATTCAAAACCAGAAACTATACATACTTTTTATAAAACTATTTTCAATGTGCCCTCATCAAAATTCACAAAAACCATAAAATATAGATAATTTTTTTTTATCAACAATGCCCATTATTAGAAAGTTCTTAGCAAAATTGGGGCTGGATAATTATATAAAGCATATGTACCAAGCACTCTCTTTCTATAGTTTTACATAGTGAAAAAACCTAACTATGCAACAATATCTTTTTACACTTTTACAGTCTAACTTATCATAATTCAATTGTCAACTATTAGTTTACATTTTGGAAAAAAAAAACCATCATCCTTATTCAATAAAAATCATATCACCTAACTAGCTGGTCTCTAAAAGGGTAGACCTTCACTCCTACCAAATGTTTTTGGATCTTGAACTGTTAATCTATTTCCTTACCTGTAAAAAAGAAAAAAATCTTAACCAAACAAAATCAATTTCTTTTTCTATACATATTCATATTCATCTTAGTAAAACTTTTTGCAAATTTACTTTTCTTAATAAAACTTTTTGCAAATTTGCTTTTCTAGTAACGAGAATGAAAATACACCAATTGAAAAAATAAAAGTAAAAATAAATAATGGTATAAAGGACAAAAATACAACACGTCTATGTGATAACAATGACATGGAATTACCATAAGCAATCTATGATGGCATTTGTGGGGAGACTCCGCTATCCCAATTCTACACAGCTTAATTTGGTAATACTTGCACGACTAATCTTTATCCATCGTCATATTCTTGAACTCATCGAAGTCGAGAAGCCCATTGGAGTCCAAATCAAATTTGGAAATAATTTTTTCGCAGTTACCCAAATCGCTGCCCTCACCCAAACCCAGAGTGAGAAGAATTTGTTGCAGTTCCTCAGGAGAGATGTACCCATCTCTGTTCTTATCAAATACTCTGAACGCTTCCATCAGATCATCAGGCGACTCGCCCCCTTCCTCGTGATCAGTTCTTAATCATGGTCACATGAAGACTAAATTCACTATGACTCATGTGCAGTGTTACGCATTACTATGCGTGATTAACAGTCACATAACGGTCAGTTAATTACTCTTGGAGTTCATTACTATTCGCAATGTGGATTAATGGTACTATAAGTGACACTTGTGTTTATTATTATTGGAAGTGTATATTTTTAGTTGTGTACAATTCAATATTAGATTGATGTGTGATTTTGTGTTTAAATTTATTGTGTTGAGAGGCCTATTCTATAGTTTAGGTCGAAGTGTGATTCTGTGTCTAAATTCAGGGTGGAGTTGATACATGTTACTTTTAAATAATAATAATAATAAATTAAGTAAATAAAAATTGTATATGTGTAAAAGGAAGGGTTTACATCTAAAAAGATTTGATCCCTCTCAACATTTCATAAAACTAGAGTTAAGATGGATCTATATTGGTCTTAACTTACACTACTATGTATTATTAATGATTAGGTCACATGATAGTGAAATTATCTACTACTCACAAGAGTAACCCACTAAAGTTTTTCTATTAATGCCCCCTACCCACATATGTGGGTGATATGTGAGTTGGGGAGGCATTAATAGAAAAACTTTATTAAAATTTTTCTATTAATGCCTACTACTATATATCATTAATGATCACATGATAATGAAGTTATCTACTACTCACAATGCAGATGTTTAGTCTTATCCATTACTACAAGTGATTAATGGTTCATTACTAACAATCACATGATGGCGAAGTTCACTACTAGTCATAGCACGTATGTGTAATCTTATCCATTACTATATGTGATTAACGATCACATAATGACCTGCTAATGACACTTGGAGTTCATTGCTACTTGGAGTGCACATGTGTAGTTTTAACCCACATTATTATATGTAATTAATGATTACATAATTACTAAATTCACTAATAACTCACAAGGCATGTGTAGTCTTACCACATTTTATAATTATAGTTGGAAGTCATCACATTGCACATTTTATAATTATAGTTGGAAGTCATCATTATCCACATTGCACACACATGTATTTTTATCCACATTTCACACATGTATTTTTTTCCACATTTCATAATATCACTTTGCCTAAAATAATCTAATTTAACGTACGTTGAAATCATGCATGCAGGGGTGTGTTAACTCTACCATAATCACTTTGCCTAAAATCATCTAATTTAACGTACCTTGAAATCATACATGGGTGTGTTAACTCTACCAATTCCATATCTTTGAATGCTCAATCACATAAAACATTTAATGGAGAATGGGTAGAATAATAAAGGATCACCACCCTCTTTAAAAATGGAGAGATCTCATATTTCTTAGCCCCCAATTTTGATTTTTTCCCTCTTCAAGACATATGGTTTAATTCATGCGAAGAGATGCAAAAGTCAATGACCATAGAAAGTGTTGACCATACTAGGGACGAATAGATCGTGTTTTCCCATGGTAGGATTTGCATATGTTTATGTTATGAAAATGATCTTTGCGTCATTTAAGAGGAAGTTTTGGGATGGGAGAATTGTTTCCTTGTGAATCTATTATTAAATTGTTCATCATAATTCCTTCCTTCATGATTTCACTGAGGTGAATCTATCATTAAATTGTTCATCATAATTTCCTCCATGATTTCATTGAGAATAGATTTTTCTTCCTTTTGATCTAAGTTTGATTCATTGAGAATAGATCCCTCATTTTCTTGTGAATCTATCATTAAATTGTTTATCATAATTCCCTCTTTCATGATTTTACTGAGAATATATCCTTCTTCTTTTTGATTTAAGTTTGATTCATTGAGAATATATCCCTCTTTCTTTTGGATCTAAGTTTGATTCATTGAGAATAGATCTAAGTTTGATTCATTGAGAATAGATTCCTTTTCTTTTTAATCTAAGTTTGTCCCTTCCTTTTGGATCAAAGTTTGATTCACTGAGAATAGATCCCTTTCCTTTTGGATCTAAGTTTGTTCCTATCAAGCTTTACACTCTTCCCCTTCAACTTTACATATTTTTGGTCCATGTATTAAAAAATGGTTTTTCCATGATCCGTATTTGAAGAACCTAGACCTTCTCCCCAACAATATGAATAAGAGATGGCATTTGTCATTAAAAAATGGTTTTTCCATGATCCATTGTATTTGAAAAACCTAAACCTTCTCCCCAACAATATGGATAAGAGATGACATTTGTCATGTTCATTGGATATATATACTTTAGTGGAATATCATTTGTCAATATGTGTAGAATTACCCCCAACAACATGGATAGATTGTCATTTTCATTGGGATATATATACTTTTGTGGAATATCATTTGTCAATATTTGTAGAATTAAGCACTTTATATAGTGTGATTGATGATTGTGGTTAAATGGTTTATCTTTTCACATAGACTCATAAGGTGTTGCACATGAATGGTTATGATCCTTAGCTTATGAAATAATAAATAATTGAGATGTTATAGAAGGAGATTTTTGTGATAGGTATTACATACATATTGATACTCACTTTCTTTTATCTCAATTAATGAATATTACACACATATTAGCATATGCACATTTATTCACATATAAATGATTTAATGTCTAATTTAATGTTGTAAATAATATAATCCCTTATAAATCCTATTAGTAACATTACTCGTCCGAAGCGCAAGAGCGATCAGGTCTGCAAGTGGCGTGATGAGCGTCAAGTGCAGCTCACAGAAGAAATCTATTTCGGGCTTGAATCGAGCGAACGAGCAGTCTGATTTTAACGATTAGGATTCATCCAAAGGGACAGATCAACGGTTGGTGGGAAATCGTGGTTAGCGAAGTTGCGCCGAGGTTAGCGCATGGATAGCACCCATATTTTGTGCAGAAATGGATGGCAGCCGTTCATCCCAAAGGACGCGTGGCACGAGATCTGGTCACGTCGACTTTTCGACAGTCGCGAGTTCAAAGGGTGGAGGTTTTATGTTGTTGTACATCTTGAAACCCCGAACCCCAAAGTGCCGATGGCGCCCAAAGTCGGGCCCGCAGTACCAAGGGGCATCTCAGCCGTCCGTCTGAAACGGATGCCTGGTGCGCGATTAGGCTCCCCGCCTTTTCGCCCATCGTGGTTTCGAAGCGCAAGGAGAAGCTCCCTCATATCCCCGATGCACGAAGTAACGAGAGCATCTAGGACCTAGGGCCCAAAGCAGCGTCGGGTGAGTTTAGGACCGTCAGATTTGAAGGACGCGTGGCACCCAATTGAGCCGTCTTGGCGCTTTGCCCATCGCAACTATGATAAGCACGGATCAACTCCTTCCTATTTGTGAACGCCAAAAAATTCCTATGGGAATAAAAGAAGGGTCACGGTCCGTGGTCACTTGGGAAATAAAAGAGCTAAGAAAAAGGGGCCAAAAGCGTCGAGTCCAATCGCCGAAAGGATCATCATGATTTCCAGGTGCCATCAGATACAATTTCGCACATGTTTTCCGCTTGGAGTAAATGAAGGCAAGAACCTCCTTTCATTCATTGAGTATGAGGTATGGAGGGTCTGGCAAGCGGTCTGCTCGAAGTAGTTCTATGCACTGATTTTTCCAAAGAAGCCATGCCAAAGTCCTCGATTAGACAGAGGAGTTTGCACACACCATTTTGGCCTTTAATGTTTCGGCTACCTCCCCTGCAAAGGCCATGCGAAGTTAAGGAGACGTCTGACGAAGGACTTCCGCCTGAAAATCGGTTGAAGAGACGCTACGCCTTGAAAGGTGAGCGAGCCTCTGTTGGGCTAATTGGCCCAAGTATATGTACTCAGTTTTTTCATTTTTGAAGGGATCGATGGTTGAGAAAAGCTCTCGATTGTAAAGTTTTGATGAAGCGTTGGTCGCTCTGGTTAATGTATAAGGCATTTGAGATTTCTTACTTTATAGAAGTCAACTTCTCTTCCATCTCTTTGTTTACTGTGTTAGAACAACTCAGAATTGGAGGATCCAGTCGAGTTGCAACTGTTATAGGATGATGTAGGTTGGATCACTGTAACAGTTACATTGTTTCTAATCGGTTCCTGTGATTTTCTTAACGCTGAATGACTTGGAATTGGAGGATCCAGTCGAGTCAACCCTCAGCTCCTTGAAGCTCCAGACCAAGAGGATCTTGGCTTCTGAGTTTTTCATCCTCAAGCTTCCGAAGGCCTATTGCCCGAGGCAGTCTTGTTCACCCTTCTCATAAGTCTTCCATCTACTACCCTTTAATCATTTACTGACGGAAGTTGGATCAAGACCTCCCTTGCTTTCTACATACCAGGCCCGGTTTCCTAAATTAAAGCTATATCTTCTCGGGTCTTTACCCATTTTATCACCCCATTAAACAAACCGTGACATAAAAATGATGGGCATTGGGCTCTGCTCCTGCAAGCAATCCAGGAGTGACTTCTGACACTAACATTTCTGGCACCGTTGTCGGGGACGAAGTTGAAAATTTTCCCCGAGATTGAATGACATTGAGCCTCTGATTCTGAAGGTGCATCAGGTATCAGAGCCTTTAAAGATTGCTACTGTGCACCTGGCGACTCAATTGTGACAACTCCACCGTGGCAAACCCACCATGTTAATTGTGGTTTTCAGAGGTAGACACACCCGGTCTCATCCACAACTGCCTCTAGTTACACCAGGAACTGATCCAGAGGTGGTTCTCAGAAAAGGAAAGGCCCCTGAAGAAGAATCTTCCACCACCGAACCAGGTAATCTGCTATCCCCTTCTGTAGGAACTCCTTTTTCTCCTCCTCAGTTTCTTAATAGACTTCCTTCAGAGGTTTCTCGTTTTCTGAATTTCGGGAGTGTTCCTGCTGAATTTTCGCCTCCTGGTCTGGGATTGGAGGGAGAAATCCTTGTCACTCCCCTCTCCTCTGAAGCTATACCTTGGCGTAGACCCAGGACTACAAAAGATTTCCCCACTCCTATCTTTACTACTCCTCCTCTTGTTACTGTTACTACTCCTGTGCAAAGAGGAGCACCTGCTGACTTGAGCTCGTTAGCCTTCTCCTTAAATCCCCTCTTGTTTCCCACTCCACTTCGAGACTCATTCCCAGTAGCTCCTTTGCGAGCTCCTTCTCCTCCAAGTTCTCCTCCACCTAATATTCCTATGGCTGGTGATAATCCCCCTCTGAATAGAATGGACGCCATAGTCGCTGCCAGATATGCTCCCTTAGTTATAGCCCATCCTATGAATCCTCTCCCTGTTGGAGATTACTTGAAATACACGCCCAAGTTCACTGGGGAAGGGGATGTAACTGCTGAAGAGCATCTGGCTTCTTTCTACAGTTATGCAGACAACCTGAACATTGAAAATGAGGATGTCTGGATGAGGGTCTTCGTCCAGAGCTTGGATGGTGAGGTTAGGAAATGGTTTAGAGGATTGGCCCCTGGATCTGTTGCTGGGATCGAAGCCCTGGATAGTGATTTCCTAAGGTAGTGGGGCGATAAGAAGGATTTCATGTATTACATGACAGAGTTCGGGTCTTTGAAGAAGACGGATGGAGAGTTTGTCTCTGACTTCTCCAAAAGATTCAATAAGATGTATAATAAAATCCCTGCCGAAATAAAACCTTCTGAAGCCTCGGCCAAGATTTCTTATGCTGGCGCGTTTGGCCCCGATTTCTGTCTTTTATAGAGAGAAAGAAGAGCCACCTCCTTAGCTCAAATGCAAGATGCCACCATAGAAGTGGAATCCAATGTATTAGCAGCTGATAGGCTGAGGAACAAGGCCGACGTAGATAGAAGGAAGAGAAGGTCGAAAGCCTCAACTTCTGGCCCATCGGTGCCCCACCCTCAAGTGGATGAGCTGACCAGGATGGTGAATTCTCTATCTGCAGAGATGGAGAGAATGAAGGCGGAGGGGAGGAAAGCATACAAGGGCCCTTAGAACACCGAAAACAAAGGAGGTTTCAGGAGGCCAAACAACATACCTCCCTGACTGTGCAAAGAGAGAGGGGGAGATACAAAGAAGATCAGAAAATTCAGGCCCCTTTTCAAACAATTTTGTGGCCGAGGGGGAAGAAGGGGAAACATATGAGCTTGAACCTGAAATCCATTGCTTCGGGGACACTCCTCCTTTTCCTCATCTCACTCAATCAACATACGAGGAGTCTCTCATGGACAGTCAACTAAATGAACTGAGCAAGGGAGGCAAGGTTAGTGGTAGCCAGGGCAGGTATGATATGAGGTCTAAGAAAAAGACAGTAGTACCTGATGTTCCTGAGCAGTCCACTAGAACAGAGAAACCTGCTAATGAAGTAGCGGACAGTCACAAAGGTAAGAAGCCCCGACCCCTCTCTCCCATAGTCCAGAGTCATGTTCCCGAAATAAGAGAAACCCCAAAGATTACATCTTCTTTTAATTTCGAGCATGAAATTCAAAAGATCAGAATCCCTATGCCCCTGACTGAATTGATTAAACATGAAGGGTTCAAGAATCACTTCTCCGAGCTTTTACAGTCTGAGCCCTCATGCGTTCCCACAGACTCCATCAATTTGCAAGATGAAAAGCCTGCAGTTATTTTAGGTCCTATGGTAGAAGACATGAATGGCTCATCCCCTCCCTTCTACACTTCCTTGAACATACATGACAAGGTACTGCATAACTACTTGATGGATTCGGGGGCTTCTCACAACCTCATGCCCAAAACTGTCATGGAAGAGTTAGGACTAGAAGTCACCTGAGCTTATCATGACCTCTACTCCTTTGACTCCAGAAAGGTTCAATGTCTAGGAGTTATCAAAGACCTGGTCGTGACCTTGTTTTAGTTGCCCATGAAAAGTGTGGTCATGGATATTGTAGTGGTTGATGTTCCCCCCAAGTTCAGTATGTTGTTATCAAGATCTTGGATAAAAAGACTAGGGGGAACTTTGCAGATGGACCTCACATATGCTACCATCCCAATGTTTGGAGGAGAACATAGGAGGCTATACAGGGAAGTCCAATTGGCCTATATAATCAGTGATGAAGCTAATCCTACTAACCATCCTATTTTTTCCTTAGACACTGATCTAGGTTCCAGTCTGCTACAACTCACCCATGCTCCCGAGCTTCCTCTTAAGCTCAGAAAGTCACCCACCACTTCCCATAAATTTCTTCCCTCCATCACCCTCGTCTGGAAAATGTTCTTTGATGGAGCCTATTCTAGGGAAGGCGTTGGGGCTGGGGTGTTTTTTGTGTCACCTACTTAGGAAACCGTATCTCTGTCATACAAATTAGAATTTGAAGCTACCAACAATGTGGCAGAGTATGAATCTCTTATCCTAGGATTAAGAGCCACAAGGAAAATGGGAATTCAAGAAGTAGCAGTGTTTGGAGATGCATAGTTGGTGGTCTAACAGATCATAAGCGCTTATCAGGCTAAGAATCCTCGGCTCAGGAGTTACAAAAATGAGGTATGGGACCTAATTGACAGTTTCTTCTTAGCATTTAACATTTCTTTCATCCCAAGAGAGGAGAACACGATGACAAATTCCTTGGCTACATCAGAAAGCAATTTCAAAGTACCCTTGCTGCCCAAATTCAGATATGATATAGAGGTGAAATACAGGCCCTCCATAACTGACAACATCAAACATTGGAAGGTATTCGAGGATGATCTCGATATCAAGAAGTTCTTGGAGACTGTCGAAGAATTTTCAGAGATGCATATCGACCAAGACTCTGTCTCTGAAGAAAAGCTTGATGGGGGTAATTTTCTGAATAAGATTGCAGAGCGTAACATTGTGTAGTTGCCCAACAATCATATTCCAAGGGGACTGGTTCCTTTGGAAAGGCTTTTTGATAGAAATGATGTGTCGTTAAAGGGGGAAATCTTGGAGGATGACGCTGGTGCTATTCAGTGCAACATTGGCACCGAGAGTGAGCCCAAGTTTGTCAAATTGTCAAGAAGCCTGACAGAGGAGCAGAGGTCTGAATACATCAGACTTTTGAGGGAATTTGCTGATTTCTTCGCTTGGACCTACGAAGACCTCAAAACATATGACACTACTGTCATCGAGCATAAAATCCTGTTGAAAGGAGAGGCAAAGCCATTTAGGCAGAAGCTGAGACAGATAAATCCTATGTTGCTGCCTATCATGGAGAGGGAAGTGAAGAAGTTGTTGCAGGCCCAGATCATCGTGCCACTAAGATACTCAGAGTGGGTGGCCAACTTGGTACCAGTAAGGAAAAAGAATGGAGAAATCAGACTCTGTGTAGACTTCAGAAACCTGAACAAGAGCTCACGAAAAGATAACTACCCCTTACCAAATATGGAACATATACTACAGAGGGTAACAGGAGCCTCCAGGATGTCCTTGATCCACGGTTTCTCTGGCTACAATCAAGTCTCTGTTCTTCCTGAGGACATGGAAAAGACGACATTTACCACTCCATGGGGCACATTCATGTATGCCAAGATGCCTTTCGGATTGATGAATGCATGGGCAACATTTCAGCATGCCATGGACATAGCTTTCATTGGGGAAAAGGATAAATTTGTGGTCGTCTATCTGGATGATATCACAGTATTTTCAAAATCTGATAAGGAACATTGTTGTCATCTCATGAAGGTTTTCTTGAAATGTAAGAGTTTTGGCATTTCATTAAAACCCAAGAAATCTCTGTTCGCCATGCAGGAGGGAAAGTTACTAGGCCACATAGTATTAGCGAAAGGAGTCAGTATTGACCCTATTAGAGTTGAGGCAATACAAGCCTTATCAATCCCGAGGTCCAAGAAGGAGGTCCAATCTTTCCTTGGTAAGATAAATTTTCTAAGGAGGTTTGTGCCTAACTTTGCTGAGGAAGTAAAACTCATAATAGCCATGTTAAGGAAAGGAAATGAAGTGATATGGACTTCTGAATCGCGACACTCCTTTGAGTAGATAAAGAAGGCCCTGACTGAAGTCCCTGTGCTTATTAGCCCCGATTACTCAAAGGATTTCCTTATTTTCTCCTTTGCCTCACTCGACACGGTGGCTTCTATTTTATCACAGACAAACAAGGTTGGGCTAGAGCAGCCCGTGGCCTATTTCAGCCGAGCATTGAGGGATGCCGAAGTCGGGTATAACACTATGGAGAAGTAGGCCTATGCCCTGGTAAAGGCTCTCAAGGCATTTAGAGTCTATGTCCTGCAGTAAAAAATCATCGTTTATGTCCCCTTAGCTGCTGTTAAAGACATTCTTATCCAACCTGACATAGACAGGAGAAGGAGTAAGTGGATAGCCAAAATTCTGGAATTTGACCTGGAAATAAAGCCCACCAAATTGATCAAAGGTTAGGGCTTAGCCAAGCTGTTGGCTGAAGCCAATTGCCAAGCTTTGGGGATGAGTTTCATCAAAGAATGCTCATGAATTCAGCAGGGTCGGCTGTATGAAAGAGACCCTCAAAGGGAGCCCCCATTGGCTCAATGTCCTTGGTATAAGGATATCATATACTTTATGCAAGAGTTGCGGCCTCTAGATGACCTGCAAAGAAATAAAGCAAGAGCTCTGAAGATCAAGGCGGTCAGATACTGCCTTATCGATCAAATTTTGTACTGGAAAGACCCCCTGGGGGTGCTTTTAAAATGCATGAATTCACAAGAGGCCGATATGATCATGGCTGAATTTCACAGCAGCCTGTGTGGAGGGCACCATTTCTAGAAGGCCACAACCCACAAAATCCTGAGGGCTGGATACTACTGGCCCACCGTATTTGCTGACGTCTGCAGAAGGGTCAGGGCCTGCATCAAATGTCAAAGATTTGCAGGAAAGAAACAACTCAATTCCTTGCCGTTAAATCCGGCGGTTGTTTTGAGACCTTTCCAACAGTGGGGACTAGATTTCATTGGAGAAATTCACCCCGCTTCCAGTGGGCAACACAGATGGATCCTGACTGCTACAGATTTCTTCACCAAGTATATTGAAGCTATCCCTACCAGGAGTGCTTCCCACAAGGTAATCATTAGGTTCTTGGAGGACCTCATCACAAGGTTTGGCTTCCTAAGTAAGATTGTCACTGATAACGCAGCTGATTTCAAGGTTGAGCCGTTAGCTAAGTTCTGTGAGAAATTTGGGATCAAACTGATTCACTCCACCCCATACTATCCATAGGGAAATGGTTTAGCAGAATCCTCCAACAAGAGCCTGATAAGGATCATCAAAAGGCTGTTGGAAGACAACAAGAAGGCCTGGCATTCAAGATTAAAGTTTTCTCTATAGGCCAATCGAGTGACCTCGAAGAGATCTATCGACGTCCCTCCTTTCCAATTAGTCTATGGAGAAGAGGCTGTTTTCCCTTCTCATTTAGCCATTGCTGTAGCAAAATTCCTCCAGGATCATCAGGAGGAGCCTGATGACATGATCAGAAGGATTCATTAGCCAGTGGAGGTCCAGCAGGCCAGGGAGCAGGCAATAGACGGAACTCAGGACCATCAGCAAAGGATCAAGCAGGTTTTTGATAAGAAGGCCAAGAAGGAAGAATTTCGGATAGGAGACCTGGTGCTGAAATGGGATGCTCCTAAGTAGGATAAGGGAAAGCACGACAAATTCGAAGCCCTGTGGATCAAACCCTTCAAAATCTCTGAGGTTTTCTTAAATAACACATATCAGCTGCAGGATTTGGAGGGTGAAGAAGTTTTCAACAGCGCAGTAAATGGGCATTTTTTGAAAAAATGTTTTTTCTGAGCCTTTGATGACTCGTTTGTTTGTAAATATTGTCTTTTTGGTTCCTTGTTTATTTTTTATTTTTCGGCTTAATGAATGACTCCATAGCCCAACAACAAGGCACTGGAACTGCAAAATGAGTCCTTAGAGCATCGCATGGACGACTCTATCCCCCATGGAGCCTAATGTTAGTAACATTACTTGTCCAAAGCGCAAAAGAGATCAGTTCTGCAAGTGGCGCGATGAGCGTCAAGCGCAGCTCACATAAGAAATCTATTTCGGGCTTGAAAGTGAACGAGCAGTCTGATTTTAACGATCAGGATTCATCCAAAGGGACAGATAAACGGTTGGCGGGAAATCGTGGTTAGCGAAGTTGCACCAAGGTTAGCGCATTGATAGCGCCCATATTTTGTGCAGAAATGGATGGAAACCATTCATCCCAAAGGACGTGTGGCACGAGATCTGGTCACGTCGGCTTTTCGGCAGTCGCGAGTTCAAAGGGTGGAGGTTTTATGTCATTGTACATCTCGAAACTGCGAACCCCAAAGTGCCGATGGTGCCCAAAGTCGGGCCCGCGGTACCAAGGGGAAGTCTCAGCCGTCCGTCTGAAATGGACACCTGGCGCGCGATTAGGCTCCCCGCCTTTTCGCCCATCGCGGTTTCGAAGCACAAGGAGCAGCTCCCTCATATCCCTGATGTGCGAAGTAACGAGAGTGTCCAGGACCTGGTGCCCACAACATCGTTGGGTGAGTTTAGGACTGTCAGATTTGAAGGACGCGTGGCACCCAATTGAGCCGTCTCGACACTTCACCCATCGCAACTATGATAAGCAAGGATCAACTCCTTCCTATTCGCGAATGCCGAAAATCCCCTATGGGAATAAAAGCAGGGTCACGGTCCGTGGTCACTTGGGAAATAAAAGAGATAAGAAAAAGGGGCCAAAAGCATCGAGTCCAGTCGCCGAAAGGATCATCGCAATTTCGAGGTGCAATCATATACGATTTCGCTCTTGTTTTTCGCTTGGAGTAAATGAAGGCAATAACGGGTGGTTGAAACCTCCTTTCATTCATTGAGCATGAGGTATGGAGGGTCTGGCAAGCGGTCTGCTCAAAGTAGTTCTGTGTACTTATTTTTCCAAAGAAGCCATGCCGAAGTCCTCGATTAGCAGAGGAGTTTTTACACGCCATTTTGGCCTTTAATGTTTCATCTACCTCCCCTGAAAAGGCCATTCGAAGTTAAGGAGACATCTGACGAAGGACTTCCGCCCGAAAATCAGTTGAAGAGACGCTATGCCTTGGAAGGCGAGCACGCCTCTGTTGGGCTAATCGGCCCAAGTATATGTACTCAGTTTATGCATTTTTGAAGGGATCGATGGTTGAGCAAAGCTCTTGATTGTAAAGTTTTGATGAAGCGCTGGTCGCTCTGGTTAATGTATAAGGCATTTGAGATTTTTTACTTTATGGATGTCAGCTTCTCTTCCATCTCTTTGTTTACTGTGTTAGAACAACTCGGAATTGGAGGATCCAGTCGAGTTGCAGCTGTTATAGGATGATGTAGGTTGGATAATTGTAACAGTTACATTGTTTCTAATCAGTTCCTGTGATTGTCTTAACGCTGAACGACTTGGAATTGGAGGATCCAGTCGAGTCAACCCTCAGCTCCTTGAAGCTCCAGACCAAGAGGATCTTGGATTTTGAGTTTTTCATCCTCAAGCTTTCGAAGGCCTGTTGCCCGAGGCAGTCTTGTTCACCCTTCTCATAAGTCTTCCATCTACCACCCTTTAATCATTTACTAATGGAAGTTGGATCAAGACCTCCCTTGATTTCTACATATCAGGTCTGGTTTCCTGAATTAAAGCTATATCTTCTCGGGTCTTTACCCATTTGATCACCCCATTAAACAAACTGTGACATAAAACTGATGAGCGTTGGGCTCTGCTCCTGCAAGCAATCCAGGAGTGACTTCTGATGCTAACAAATCCTTTGATGTTATGTTAATGTTTTACTTGATAGTATGAGTGTAATATCCTAGTTTTTACTTTTGAATTACAATGTAATAAATCATGTAATGTTTTATATAATGTGGTTTATGAGATGGAAGTCAAGCCATGTGGGTTGAGTTGTAATGATCCCATGTTACATTGTAAACATTCCTACTATAGAGCTCAAGGTTAAAGTGCAACTAGGGCATAGGAGTTTAGGTGGTGGATATGTTTATAATGTGGTGGGAATATTTTGCATGATATGCTCATGTATACATAAAGGTAAGTACAAAAATGAAAATACATAATAATACAATATTCACCAAAATAGTTTTTTGAGGGAGCAACAAGGGGACTGTGATACCACAAGAGAGGAAGAGGAAATGGGTTTGTTGGGTGATGTCATCTTGTCATTGACCTTTGGAAGTACTACTCATTATGCACATGCTTTCTTGCAAGCTATCAATATTTAAATTAAGGTTATGTACTAAATTGTTCAAGTTTCATACCTATCACATCATTGGGAAGAAAGACAAGTCTCATGCAACAAAAGGTCTTCCATTGTCCTTTCAATGCATTATTTTCTACCATTATCATTGGGAAACCATTTGGGGGCATGGAGAAGATGCCATATCTTGTGTTAAATGTATTATTTTCCTTGGTTGTCATGGTTGTTATGGTTGGTATGACTATTATGGCAAGGGTTTCCAATGTGCTTGTGGTTGGTAAGAGCATATATAAGTCAGGGAAGCTTGCTACAATTTTTTTTTGAAGAAAATGGGATGGTTGGAGAGAGATGCCATGCATGGAATGTCCATTGTAGTTGAGGTGATACCTCTTGACCTAGGACCCTATTATTGTTGCTTATTCAAGACCTTGAGGCCAAGATTTTTCTATCCTAGCTTATTACTAGGAGCTAAACAATAGATTGCACTCTTTATGCACACATTGAAGATCACTAGAAGGGGAGAGTACTACAAGGCACTATTGAGTAGAGAAAGAGTGGGTCCTCTGTGTGTTATGTGGGGAAATGGAAGAGAGTTCCAAGGATGGTTTGATTGTTGGAAGAGGGCCTCAATATCTATGTAGTGAGAAGGTGGCTTGTCATGAGACTAATGGTTTGGGTTGCAAGAGATTAGAGCCTTGTAGGAGATTACTTTTCCCTAGTGGTATCATCGTTTGGCTTGGGGGTGGAATCCATAGTTGATTCCTATGATTGGGTGGATAATCACTCCTTGAAAACTAGTTTGATGGATGTAGCTTTATTTTCATATAAGTATTAATGGTTGTCTTCTTATGGAATGTTTTTAATGTCGTGCTAATGTATTGAATTTAACGGGTAATAAATAATTTAGAATATGCATTTTTATCTCCATTGTCCTTTTATATTTTCATATGAATTCTATAATTTATTGTTGTTAGAAGTTAAATCTATCCTCACAAATAGTTGATGAGGCTAAGTGACCTTATGGCTAGTGCTAGATGGTCAAGGAACGAATTTGGGGATGCCACAATAAGGTTTTTTCTATCAAGAATATGATGTTATTGTTCTCCAACCTGCTAAGGAATTATCCAAAGAAATAAAAAATAAGGTTCTTGTGAGTTGTGTTGACCCAAGGATTTTCTTGCATCAAGTTGCATCCATTTTCCCTCTTTCATCTCATTCATTAGATAAACCTTTGTTATGTGATATGAAATTAGCACTAAAGGATTTGTTTTAAACCACTGATTTAGATTCTATTAACATGCTTCTCAATTTCTCACAATTTTTTGAAAATTTGGCTTAAATAATTTAAAATTAACATTAAGAATTGAAATTTAAAATCCAACATTAAAACAACATAAGAAGAACTCAAAAAATTGAGAACGAAGTTCACTCATATGGGTTATGTCTCCGAGTCCACTTCAATTGATGATATGATCTATTAAAAAGGATTCAAGTACATCATTCACCTTTTACATCAATTAATGGCCTCAATTTGCAAAAGAATGGATTTTTCTTGCAGTAAATGGACACATGCTTTCCCAATAAAAGGTCCTCTTCCTTCGAAGAGGAATTTGGTTGAGATGAAGGAAATGAATAATACTAGGAACCCACCATACCAAGTGATTTTCAATATGATTTGAAAATCTTAAATGGATTCATGCTAAGAATCAGCGAAATCAAAGCACATCTATGTGCATATGCCAAGTTGAGGGTTTGATCATTACTCCTTTAAAATTCTTGTGTGGCCTTACATTCACAACCCCCACAAGAAAAGAACAAAAAATATAGATGATGGTGGATGTTAAGTACCAGATCTATTATAATAATAGAAAACAGAAATACGATAAAGAATAATAGCTGAACAACATAATATATGAAACCACAACACAAAAATAATACCTTTATTTATAGGAAACAATGTTCACTTGCCTCTTTGAGGGGGAAACCTCCAGCTGAGCAAAGCTCTATACAAATAATTCTCAAGACAAAACTTCTCATGCCCTTGAATCCTATTTATACTAAATCTATATACCATAAGAACAATCTAGAGGAAGGTCTTCTAGAAGCGGAAGCTTCTATTAGGTCTTCTTACATTTGACTTATTCTTCCTTATTACTAGGCCTTATTAATATTGGCCTTTATTACATGGAAACTATATTATTCTACCCATGTGACATGTTAGGGAGGTTAGGTCCCTAACATGCCCTCCCCATTAAAAAAATCCTTGTCCTTGAGGATTGAAATGAGGAAATTGTTGCAGAATGGTAGTTGGCTCCCAGGTGGCATCTACTGGAGTTGTATCTTTCCATTGTACTAACACTTCCTTGATGGTGTGGTGACAGAGATGACACTCACGTTGGTCCAAGACTGCTTGTGTCTGCAACCAAATGGATCCTTCTTCATCCATATCAGGGAGACTGGTTTGAGTTTGGCACTTAGTTCCAATCAACTTCTTAAAGCACGAGACATGAAAAACAATATGGATCTTAGAATGAATGGGAAAACCTAACTAGTAGGAGACTGGTCCCATGTGCTTGAGAACTGCATAAGGACCATAAAATTTAGGCGCAAGTTTCTGACAATGTTCATCTTTGAGTGAAGTTTGCTTATAAGGTTGCAGTCGAAGAAACACCTGGTCCCCTTCAACAAATTGACGTTCAAAATGACCTTGATTTGCTTGTTGCTTCATGGGGTTCTGATCCATTACCAAATTCTCCTTGAGGGTATAGAGAATAGCCTCTTGAATGATAAGAGTCTTTTCAACTACCTGAACCTTCGAGACACCAGGAAGGCACGAGAGAACTAAAGGTGGATTTTTTCCATATACTTCTTCAAAAGGATTCATGCAAGTAGTTTTATGGTAAGATGTGTTGTACCACCATTCATCTAGGGTGCCAAAGATCCACCGCATGCAAAATAGACAACATTTCCTTTTCATAGGTTGATTGTCCCAAATGTAGCTCTGACAGTTGTTTGCTGGTAAAGGACAAAGGTTGACCATCTTGCATAAGAAATGCACCAATTCCTCTGCTTGAAGCATCACATTCTAGGACAAAGGTCTTTGTGAAGTCGAGAAGGGCTAGGATAGGAATGGTGCACATATCCTCCTTCAAGGCTTGGAAGGAATGATCAACTGTTGAAGTCCAGGTGAAATCATTCTTTTTAAGGAGAGCAATGAGAGGCACCACAATTTTTCCATAATTCTTAACAAACTTGCAATAATAGCTCGTTAAACCTAGAAAACCATGCAATCTCTTGAGAGCCTCGGGGCACGACCAATCTTGAATAGATTCATTTTTCTTAGGATCCACTCTGACACCATCCTTGCCAACAATATGACCCAAGTACTCCACTTCTGAGGCTCCAAAAGCACATTTAGATTGTTTGAGGAAAATTTAGTGCCGAGAGAGTAGATGAAGAACCCGATCCACATGAGCAAGATGGGTTTTCCATTATTTAATATAGATGAGAATATCATCAAAGAAAACTAAGAGAAAATGAAGGAGAAAAGGACGAAATACATGATTCATGAGGCTTTGGAAAGTGGAGGGAGCATTACACAAGCCAAAGGGCATGACCAAGAACTCATAGTGGCCCTCATGATTTCGAAATGAATTCTTAGGAATGTTTGCCTCTTTCATATGGATTTGGTGGTAGCTAGAGAGAAGATCAAGTTTAGTAAAGTACTGGGAACCACCTAATTCATCCAAGAGATCATCAATGATAGGAATGATAATTTTTTCTTTGATGGTGAGTTTGTTGAGGGTGTGAAAGTTAGGAAACATGCACCAAGATCCTTCTTTCTTAAGTACCATGACCACAAGATAAGAGTAGGGGTTGGTACTAGGACAAATAACACCTGCGGTGAGGAATTCTTGAACAATTTTCTCAATTTCATTTTTCTGGGAAAAGGGATGACGATAAGGTCAAACACTGGGAGGAAGGCTCTAAGGGATGAGGGGAATGGAATGATAATGGGAACCAAGGGAAGGGGGAAGTCCTTGGGGAGTGGAAAAAACAACTTGATGTTTGGAGAGGATGGATTGGAGGTCAGAATGCACAAAGGGTGTCTCAGTGGCTTGAATGGAATGGAGTTGTGCAATAATGTCAGAATGACCCTTTTTGAGGAGCTTTTCCATGCGATGGGAATTAATGATCTCAGGGGAGCCTGTTGTGATGCCTTGTAACTTATATTGTTGGCCCTCCTGATTCAATTGCATGGTTAATTCCTTAAAATCCACGAGGCTGGGGCCAAGAGTCCTTAACCATTATGTACCCAACACACTATCACAACCACCCATGTCAATAGAAAATACGTGAGATTTGATGTTGTACTAACCAATTTGGAGATGCACATTTTCAGAATTCCCCCAACATTTCATGGAACCTCCATTGGAAATCATGATTTGAATGTTGTTGACTGCATGGATATAGAAATCAGTTTCTTAGTCAATGCGGCGATGAATAAAATTATGGGTTTTTCCACTATCAATGAGCATGATGACATTCTGATGCTTAATGTAACGAATTAGCTTGAGGGTTTGGTGAGTAGAGAATCCAGTGAGATCATTCAAGGAAATGACCGGTTTGACTTCTAGGGTGTTCGAGGGTGGAGAAAAATCAGTTGGCTCATGTGACTCGGCCACAGGGGAAGCCTTGACCTATTCTTCAGAAACATCCTTAGAGATGGCCATAAAAAGGTTTTGTTCCTTACTGTTACACATTATTTTCATCATCCCTATGATCGTTAATTATGTAAACCTATCTGTTGCCTTCAGAGGGGTCAGTGGCCTGAGTTCCTAAAGAGAGAAGGGAGAAGAACTTTTCCTGAGAAAAGAAGTTGCATTTTCCTATGTAAAAACCTTATAAAAAAGGATGTTCGCAGGTTGCTATATAGGTAGGGTGCGAGAATGACCCATTCTCGCAGGTTGCACTATAGCTAGGGTACGAGGGGTTCGCAGGTTTCTCTATAGATAGGGTGTGAGAATGCCTGCACGTGGGAAAAATGAGCGTTTTCTCGAATCTTCTAGAAGGAGAAACTTCTATGGTGAGGTGGCATCTGAATGGTTTGGATCTTACTCGCTTTCAT
>JZKD02S1613387.1:135581-163789 GCA_000966675.3 Picea glauca
CTAATCATTCACTTCCTATCTTTCTTTGCATTCAATCTTGGCAACCATATCATCCCCATTCATTAACCTTTCCCCATGACACAAGTTGGATTAGCTATTGGTTTAGATCCTTGATTGGATTGTTCAAACAACTAGGTGGAACGATCTCTCAAGGCAAGGTTAGAGGATCACACATATCCCTACCCACTTTCATTTTTTTGAAATTATGCTCTTGAAAATTCTACACATGTCGTAGAAGGTACTCTCTTATCATGGATAGTTTAGTTTTTTTTTAAGACCTTACAAACTATTAATACTTACAATGAAATGCATTAGGAAAAAAAAAAAGTTAGTGACATTCACTGGATTGTAATAATAATACTTCAATATCTAGGAGTAACATATGGGAAAAGGTTGACTTTTAAAATTACACAATTTCTAAGATATGTGATAAGATTTCAATCATTACTTAAAAAAATTGCTCATGCAAAGTGACAATGATCATTGGAAATAAGTGAATTTTAAAAACATGAATGACTTGATTCTAAAAATGCTTGCATTAAAGGTGACAATGATCATTGGAAATAAGTGAATTTTAAAAACATGAATGACTTGATTCTAAAAATGCTTGCATTAAAGGTAGAAAACTTCCGTCAATTAAAAAAAAAACCTTAATATATATTAAATTGGATACACCCAAATCCATCTATGCCCAAGAAAAATTAAGAGAACATGCCATCAAGAATCAAAGCAACATCCTCATAAATGAAGAAAGATAAAAAAACAAGACAGGTTGCAGAGGCAACAAGTCCCTGCCTTTAATATGCAATTCTCATGAGGAATGTAGACTGCAGAAAGACACAAACAATGATCTGAAAGATGACAAGTGTTATATGAAAGATCAAAAGTGATGACTATGCAAGATGCAAAAAGAGATTCAGACTTGTTCGAATGAAAAATGAGCAGCACAACTTAAGAAACAATAGGAATACCAGAGCAACATTTAGGGTAAACATGTCATGGTGCAACCAGGTGAGGTGCAACTACATCATTTATATGTATTAGCAATACCACCAAATTACTATTGGGAGAACCGCCCACATATTGGTTCTCATCACACTTTAATTCTATGGAAATGTTGGAACTCCCGAAACCTGGCAAGGCAAATCTGCCCTCACGCAAACAAGCTACCTACCATCATGAATGAAAGTCCGAAGTCAATTTAGAACTTCAGAGCAGTGACCATAACAACATTAGGGGCTTCCAGTGAGCCGCGTGATGATCTTGGATGAGTGAAGAAGACAATAGCACGAGATGATGTAATTCATCGGCCATGCTCTCTAACGCCCAATGCACCTCACCTGCTATTTTTTCAACCTGTGATCATCACTTGAATATTTAGTTCTGCAAGAGCGAAAGGAAACTTCAACAACGAAAGGGAAGGGAATGGAACTCTCTGCCTACTACCAGCCAGAAGAAAGGGTAGGCATTCGAGACTAGGAGTTACCAGATATAAACTGTCCAAGCATTTTCAAGCCTTGACATGGTGAGGTTTCCAAAGCCCAGATGTCGCATAACATGTGAGACAACGAAACACCATATGTCCCGTAGCATGTGAGGGGGAGATGTCCCATAGCATGATGATACACTATTGTAAAAATGGTATAAATTTGCAAAGCTTACCATAAAACATTTAAACATTTAATGTCAGAAGTAATGCTAGATTTATTTCTAGCATTACTTGATCTAGACAAAAATTACAAAGAAAAATGGGTTTTAATCAAATAATGTAGGATTTGCCTCTAGATGAGGCCAAATAAGGCTTCCAAATTTTTTCTTGATTAGAAAATATATTTCAAAGTATTTGATTGATAAAGAAAAAGTATAATTTTTTTCTTGGTTAGAAAATATATTTTAGAGTATTTGATTGATAAAGAAAAAGTGTATATTTTTTCTTGGTTAGAAAATATATTTCAGAGTATTTGATTGATAAAGAAAAAGTGTAGTATGAAAAACTTTGGATAAGTATTTCAAATATATGTATCCAACTAGTTAAATTTGGACAAAATCTTTATTTTTTATTGTCTAAATTGTATTTCTGAATGCATAAATGAATTTCACCAAAAAACAATCAAAAATAAAGAAGACAATAGCACGAGATGATCTTAAGTGAGTGAAGAAAACAATAGCACGAGATTATCTTGCGTGAGTGAAGAAGACAATAGCACGAGATGATGTAATTCATCTGGCCATGCTCTCTAACGCACAATGCACCTCACCTGCTAGTTTTTCAACCTGTGATCATCACTTGTAAGCGACATTAAAATAAATACCATAAATGTTTTATGATTAAAAATAAAACAAATGTGAACCTTTTGAGAAATGCTTGAAAGGTGTACAATTTTTTTTTATAGTAACATGTACATGAATAAGTGAGCTCTAATCTATAGAATGGCGTATTTTATAACTGGAAAATTGTGCATGTGCCACATCTGCACTCCTATTGAATTAAGACGTGCCTCACTCCTCACGCATTCTCTCTAGCCTAGTGCTCCCTTCTAGGAAACCTTCGTTCATAGATCAATGCCACGTAGGTACTGTTTCAGTGGCAAGGAAATTGCTGTGTCAATCTTGTCAATAAGGAATGGACACATTTTGTATCTGGTCAATTAGGAATTGACACATTCTCACTCAGATTTAGGTAACCTAACTAGCTTTTAGTTTACTAGATCATTCAAGGATCTAAAAGAAACATGTGTTTCCTGAGTGGGTTTAATGGTTAAGAACATGTGTTTCCTCCTATGAGGTTACAAGCTCAAATTCAGAGGGAGTAGGGTATGTATACCTCTGTAGACTTTACGAGTCAAATTGCTGGGAGCAGGGGGTCCCTTGTCCCACAAACAAGGGGGTCTCATACACCAATTTGGTGTGGCTTGGCCGTGACCTTAAAAATAGATTACAATATACAACCTGAGTGGGCCTAATGATTAAGAGCACGTGGGATATTGTGAAGCGAAAGACGTAGAGGAGTATTTTTCATTAGTTGGCTCAGATGTAACCGGGCTCCATTTAGTGGTAATTCTTTTCTGGTATGCCCTATCAGTTGCATAGGAATAAAACAGGAAAAAACTACGGCCTAAACTTGATCTTTAACTACTTGATTTATGCATAAAAGGAAACCTTTAAAAGCTCTTACCTCTTGAAGTTTTTTCAGCAGGATTCTAATCTAGCTGCGCAACATTTGTCTACATTTGTCTATGCATTTCACTGGAAAATTACAAGGTAAGAATAGTGAAAGACAATACAAACAATGAAAGACAATCAATTATGCAATGTTTTTTTTTTTAATATTAGCCAAATATACTATCTCAGCATGATGGAATTATGGTATGCAAGTTTACAGATGTTCTATTCCAATAA
Organism: Picea glauca; assembly: GCA_000966675.3. NCBI lineage: Eukaryota > Viridiplantae > Streptophyta > Pinopsida > Pinales > Pinaceae > Picea > Picea glauca. Next base: position 138,981 of record JZKD02S1613387.1, read on the forward strand.
TTCCGCTGGACTTTTGGCTGATATTTCCCACATATTAGCTCTCATCCCTATTGCCTTATAACTCATATATAATGTATATATCCGGTTTGGAATTCAATTTATAGAAATTGTGCCATGGACAACAAAGAAAGAGAGAGAGGCTATGAAATTGGACCCTTAATTCAGGTAGGATGAGGTTCCAACCCTCATTGCACAAATTTATCTTGTAAAGGGCACTGGGTTGGTGGATATACGAGAGTATTTGATTATGTCTCAGAGGCGTTTTTTGCATACAGGTGGGAGAAATGCGTTAGGTTGTTAAAAAATAAATAATATAAAATAAAAATATTACAAGAACTATTGAATAATTTTCTTTAATATTTATCTTTACTGTAACTAAGTTATTGCAAGATTATTCATCCCAAAATTTTGTACGTCTTTGTTTTGAACAAGGTTTCTACAGGTTTCATGAGAGCCAAGGATTCATAACTCCGACCCTAGTATGAGAGGTGACAACAGTGGAATTTTCAAAGCAACCCAACCAAGTGGAAGAAGGGTTTAGGAGGTGGAATTTTCAAAGCAACCCAACCTAGTGGAAGAAGAGTTTAGGAGGTGCACATCGAGTTTACCAATCGGGGTAGGAGCTGACGAAGGCCTAGCAAAGGAACATGAAGGGAGTTGCAAATCACCCGCAAAGGAACATGAAGGGAGTTGCAAATCACCCAATAGCCAACCATATTGCATCTTGAAAAGTAGGCATGGTGCTTCTTCATTGTTAAGTGCCACATGCAAAAGTTTGTTTTAAGCTTAACTAACTTATAAAAAAATTGCAGTAAAAATTGTTGAGTGGCCTTTTGATAAAAGGACTTACCTTGGTGGACCTCCACCTTGAAACCTCCAGTTGCAGATGGCCAGCATGTCAGACAATGGAAACATGTGACAAGGTGGCAGCTCAAGAGTTACATCCATGTAATTTGAAAAACAAAATCATCATAATTTTCATTTTCATTTTAAATTTATAGATGCTTTGCTTCAATGTTTTTATTATGCAAATTAAAATTTTTGCAACATGTTATTTTATAATTTAAACTATCTTTCTAGAAATATTAGAAAATTTTCATATTTATGATAGTATTGGAAGTTCTTACTAATATTTTGGTAAGACTTTTCTAGCGTGAATGAATAATAATATTACTTAGTAAATGTAATGGAGGGGACTTGAGAGAAATATAAAGGAATCAGATAAAAGAAAGGTGAAGGAATTTATGGACAGAAAGAAAGGAGAAAGGTTTTAAGGTGCATAATGCAGTGATTGATAACTGAATTATGTAAAAATTGTAGGGAAAATTGTGTTCACCCAACAAAATAGTAGCATATGATTTCAATTGAATATTTAGTTCTGCAAGAGTGAAAGGAAACTTCAACAACGAAAGGGAAGGGAGTGGAATGGAACTCTCTGCCTACTACCAGCCAGAAGAAAGGGTAGACATTCGAGACTAGGAGTTACCAGATATAAACTATCCAAGCATTTTCAAGCCTTGACATGGTGAGGTTTCGAAAGCCCAGATGTCGCATAACATGTGAGACAATGAAACACCATATGTCCTGTAGCATGTGAGGGGGAGATGTCCCATAGCATGATGATACACTATTGCAAAAATGGTATAAATTTGCAAAGCTTACGATAAAACGTTTAATGTCAGAAGTAATGCTAGATTTATTTCTAGCATTACTTGATCTAGACAAAAATTACAAAGAAAAATGGGCTTTAACCAAATAATGTGGGGTTTGCTTCTAGATGAGGTCAAATAAGGCTTCCAAATTTTTTCTTGGTTAGAAAATATATTTCAAAGTATTTGATTGATAAAGAAAAAGTGTAGTATGGAAAACTTTGGATAAATATTTCAAATATATATATTCGATGAGTTAAATCTGGACAAAATCTCTATTTTTTGTTGTTTAAATTGTATTTCTGAATGCATAAATAAATTCAACATGCTGAAAAACCCTTGGGACACTCTGATTATACAAATTTAGCCACTCAAATTTTCAGATTCAACCATTCCTCACCAAATTTCAGACAAAATCAAAAGGAAAAAATCACCAAAAAACTGTCAAAAGTAGAACATGTAAACTAATCTTATAATTAAGGTGTGAAAGAAGGTAAAGTCAAACCAACCTTATCTATTCAAATATTTAAAAAAATATCTAAAAAGTGATATATTATAAAAAAGCGGGTTCTTTTTAATAATTCTCACTTGCATTGAATTCTTGTGACCCCTTCTCGAAAAAGATGATAAAAAGTTGATTCGTGTGATTTTTTTTAAAAGATAATAAAAAGTTAAAATAAAAGGAAAAACAGTTTTTTTTTAAAACTAAATAATAAATAATAAAATGTGCATTTTTTAAATAATTAAAATTTTCAAGTATAATATGCACATATACTCACACTCTTATAAATGAAGATATATTTATACCTATATAACTTAATTTATATAAGTATAATATGCACATATACTCGTATAAATGAACACACTCTTATAAATGAAGATATATTTATATTTATATAAATTAATTTATATAAATATAATATGCACATATACTCTTATAAATGAACATATATTTATACTTGTGACTATTGTATTGCTTTGTTTAATTTAAATTCTTAAATGGTATATTTATTCATATGTTCTTCAATTCAATCGCGTTTTGCAGGCATTGTAACACTGTAGTGATCATCGTATATAATTTCCAGCCCTCGGAAATGAAGAGTTGCTCTCGATTGCATAGATTTGGCTCAAGGATAAATGCTATTACATAGTATTTTCTGTTCATGAAAGTGTTACAGTACATATTGCTTTATATTATATTTGTGCTAAACCATGAGAGTTCATGGCAGATTTCATCTTCTTATTCTTGGTTATGGCGACTTGTAAACGAAGAAATAAAAATGGATCCATTTCAACAATTCCACATGAAATTGAATCTTTCATGTTTCTCTTCCCATTTCCAAATCTTAAATATTTGAATGCTATCTATTAATCTGTCATTAGTCCCTACCTTAGGCATAAAGGGATTATAGCGATCGATAAATTGTTGACCTGGCATTAGTTTGTGCGTTGATCAAAAATATTTCGCTATTATCTATTGTTGGAACAAGGGAAGTGAAAATATTGATTTTTATATAATAAAAAGTATCATGTTTGTCAAGATTTGATTGGACAATGGATTGGAGGTCTTATTGCCGCCTTCACTATTCCCAATGTAAAATATGTTTGCATTTCCAAAGTATTTGGTAGTATATGGTCTTTTTGAATCATAAATTTTGTTATGCATTCGTGGAACGTGGATTAATGCTAGCATTAGTTCGAATGTTTCCCTTTGCATTTTCTGCTTGGTTGAATACATTCTCCACGATATTGCTATGTCTGATTTATGCTTTATTGTTGCATGCTTCGAGAGAACAGTCCTGCCATGTTGCATATTTTCTTAAATGTTTGCACAGGTCTACGTCCTTCGATGGTCCTTACTGTCTTAACTATTTACCTAAGAGCTCTGCCAGTCTTAAATGTTTATTGTACATATGCGTTGCAATATAGTTTTGTTCATGGTCGACATCCCTGCTCTTGTGCTCCATCCTTGTTCACTGTTTCGTTCCATGATTCTGGTTCTTGTTTGATTCAACTTTGCAAAGTTGAGGTCCTGCACTTGCAGTTCAAGTTCTTCGTGGTTGTTCACTGGTTTGTTGTTCTTCAACTTTGCAAGTTGTTGGACCTGTTGTTGCGGTTTACATTTTTTGGGGCGTTGAGGTCTTCTCATCCTTTGTTGACAGGTAAGTTTCCCCGTTCTTGGTGATTTTCAATATTTTGTTCCAGACTATTTTTGTCTATGCTCTTAGCTTCTGTTCCTGGAAACAATGAGTCTTCATATGGCAGATGTCGCGTCCATAGTTTTTTCAAAAATTGCAATGCAGAGGGCTTTACGAAAAGTAGTTGGAAGCTATCAGAAGATGGAACCATCAGGTGGGGTGTAGACATAGTGTATGCTTCCTGTTGGACCTGTTGTTGCGGTTTGCATTTTTTGGGGCGTTGAGGTCTTCTCATCCTTTGTTGACAGGTAAGTTTCCCCGTTCTTGGTGATTTTCAATATTTTGTTCCAGACTATTTTTGTCTATGCTCTTAGCTTCTGTTCCTGGAAACAATGAGTCTTCATATGGCAGATGTCGCGTCCATAGTTTTTTCGAAAATTGCAATGCAGAGGGATTTACGAAAAGTAGTTGGAAGCTATCAGAAGATGGAACCATCAGGTGGGGTGTAGACGTAGTGTATGCTTCTACTCTGTGGGTCGGAAAACTGCATCTATCTGTTTTTTTTCTACTAAGTTAAGTTATGGTTTTATTTTTTTGCGGTCTTTCTTCCGTTTGGTTCAATTTCCAGTGTCGAACTGTTTTCTTCTCATCTGCTATGGGAACTAGGGGGATTCAAGTTGAGAAGAAGAAGGTTTAAAGATACATACGGGGGTTGGTGCGCTATTTTTCTTTTCTTTTTTTATTTTGCTAGTTTTTATTTTTTTCCTATGCTTTTCTCTGTTTTGATAGAAACTGAAAGTATCTAGCAAGCAACTTCAAAATGACAGTTGAAAAGATGAAAGAGGTAATAGATGTTGAGTCGTATGAAAAAGATACACAGTCCATTGTACATGACAACATTGACGTGGTTTTGCATAGGAATGGCCTTTTTAGATTGGATGCATTCTCGTATACTGTTGGGGATTGCCTTTTCGATACATTCCAAGTTCTATTGCATTTCCGGTATTCGTCGACCGAGCTGCGCAATGGATTGATAGATTGTTTCTTGGTTTTTTTTAAAAATGGTGATGCTGAGGCTTTGCAGTCTTATGAATACGAACTAGAATCTGATTTTCTTCGGCAGTTGCATGGAATACATGATATTGCTATGTATTTTTCAAAGATGCGGTTGTCTACATCTCCAGTTCTGCCTACACATTAGAGGGGACTTTGGGGAGATACATTTTGTATTTGGTGGTTGTCTAATTGGATGAATATATCAGTTGGCATATGGTCATTGACAAGAAAAACAAGATATCTACTATTCAACAAAACTGCATCTGACAATCCATATTGCATCTTGTTCCATGATGTCGATGCCCTCAGTGGCCATTATGAACCACTGTTGTAAAGAAAAATGTCCATATGCAATATAGAAGGTCCTCGTATCTACTTGTCCGTTATTTGCAAAGACCTTCAATCGCAATGGAAACAGATTTTGGATGGCATAGATTGCTATGGTTTACAACTGGCAACAAATGTTGTGTCTAGCTGTGGAGATAGTCAGTTTAATGCAATTTGTTGTTTGGTAGGAGCCAAGTTCAATGTTCAGTCACTGCGTCTTTACACTGTACAATCCTTCTGCAATGGGATTATAGGTGGCAGCGAACAGGCTTTTAGGTGCTTGCATCAACACCTTTGCCCATATTTCGTGGAAAATATTTCGACAGTTGGAAGTTGGCAGGAATACCTTGTGAACATGACGCTTCCATATGAAGAAGGGAATATGGAGGGTTGTAGATTTTGTTTGCAATGGTTGTCTATGGTATTAAGGGTGAAGATCCAGGTTTGGTCGGCCTCACCAGCTGGCACTATCCATTCCTGGGTTACCGATTCAAATTACGATGGAACAATTCACATCCTGTCGTTGAAAACATATACAACACATATCCATTATGAACCTTTGCTTGGAGATATCAATAGTTCAGGGTTGAGTGTGCATGCCACCCAAACGACATTGAATCTGCATACCCGTGGATTGTTTTTTAGTCAAAACGAGAGTCCTCCCGGTTGCGATATGGGCAGATAGGGCTTGAACAAAAAAAAACATGCATAGAATTCATTTCAGTTGTGATGAGGCCATAGAGGGCTTAAACAAAAAACGTAGAGTAAGTTATCACAATATGAAAAAAATTATTCGTCAAATTTGTTCGACTTCTGATAAGCAAATAGAGGCCTTGAAAAAAAATTGTAAAATAGTTTCTGAGAAACTGGGTGAGAGTGAAATTCATCTCAGTTTCCACTAGGTCATCCCACCCTTGGGCAAGAAACATAGATTAAGTTACCACAACTTGAAAAAGGTCATGCGCGAGAGAAAAAAATACATTGCTACACTTCCTTTTAGAGAGAAACTCACATATGACAATGTAAAGAAATTTGTTCATGCATAAAAGAACATAAACATGTGCGGTTGCATATCCCAGAATGGTCATGCAACTATGGAAGTTCGTGGTGTACATGAAAAACATGAAACAATTTCTACCCATACTTTCCTGCGAAAAAAAAATGCAAGAGAGACCTACATGAAACAAATGAAAGACACTCCTTCCATTGCATGTGCAATTTATGAACAATTGAATTTTTCAAAAAACAGTAAGTCTTTCACGCCTGATTTGCAAGATGAATACCTCCGGCTGACAACCCATGATAAACCATTTTCCAGTGAGAAAGTTTGTCTTCCATGCAAACGATTTCTTAAAAATGGAAAACTACCACAGTTTGCAACCCCTGACTGAATAAGATGTAATACAACACTAGCAGATGTAAGTGCACTTACGGAACTTGAGGAGAGACTTGTCTCTCTGCAAATTGCATTTGCTCAAATTAGACCTTGGGGCTATAAGTGACCCCAGATGGGCTTAACAGGATCAATTATTAATGTGCATGTTCAACTAGATGTTGTGCAAAAAGAGTCGCCACAGTTCATTAACAATACAATTACAATCATTGTGGCTCTGAAAAGATGCTTGCAATAAAAAAATCTGTATCAGATAGGCAAAGTGCGTGTGCATGCTGTTATGAAAGCATTATAGGAACTATGTTCTAGGGCCCTGTACAAAGCAGAGAAAATTTGTATAGATGCCAACTGGAATAGTGTTCTCGCAGAAGAACCTGGCAACTCTGCAGAGACTCTCGAAAATCCTAGTGATTCTGATACAAGTGATGAATCAGAGACTGAAACACATGTTGAAACATTGGTCCATGGATTCACGGATTCACAGTGCATTTGTGACCTGCAAGAAAAAATTGTCGAAATCGCACTTGGCGAGGGGCAGCGTCCACTTGGAATATTCAAGGACAAATTTGCTGAGAAAATGAACTTTCCAACACTGTTCTACGGAGATCCACATGGCACTGATATGACAGAACGATTCAGTTATCATAAAATAGTCCGATGGGAGCTACTACATTCAAGTGATTACTTCTCCTGTCACATAACAAATTTGTTTTTCAAAACAATGCACATAATAATAGAGCAAGTTCTGTCTTTCATGTGGGTCCGAATAAGAAAAGGCGAGTTACAAGGAAGAAATTTGTTGGCCAAGGATGTGAAGTACAAAGTAAACCTAGAAATTTTTTTGAAATCTGATATTGGATACATAGATTTCAAGAACATCTGCACCTCTCCTGACTATTTGCAACAAAAAAAAATAAAAAAAATTGAAATCATCTGGCAATTGGGGCCGCCAAGTGCAAAGCATTGCTGGGATCCATTGGTGGATGTCGTTTCTGACCTGCATAGTAACAGGAAACGTAAAAAAAAAATTGATACACTGGAAAATAACGACATTGACTACCTAATAAGAAAAGACCCGGTGACATGTACTCGATACTATAGACATAAAATAAATGCTTTGAGACAATTGATATGCCATGATGAAACGTTTTTCGGAAAAATATCAGACTACTTTTTTGTGACTGAACTCCAGAATAGGGGAAATAAGCATGACCACACACTGTTGTGGATAGAGGGTGCACCAGTCTATGGAGATGATAAGAATTCAGAGATTGAACAATTTGTGGATAAATACATAACATGCAATACAAATCATTTGGAACCAGACCTTGCGAAAGTCCATAGACATTATCGTACAAGAAGTTGTAGAAAATGAAAAATCTCGCATTGCAGATACAAATTTCCCATTCCACCAATGAGAGCTACAAGAATCATAGAGCCAATTAGCTTAGAGGATAGTGTTGTTGTTGAGAAATCTAAATCCTTGTTCGCATTTCTAGAACAAGGAGGATTTGATGAAATGATGAGCTTTGATGCCTTCTAGACACAGGTAAATCTATCAGAAGATGAGTACATCCAAGCCATACAAATAACGCTTAGGCAACCAACACTTTTCCTTAAACGAAAACCCTCCCATATTTGGAACAACACTTTCTCCAAGGACATGCCAGTTATGTGGAAAGAAAATATAGATGCACAGTATGTGCTGAATGCATATGCTACAACATCCTATTGCACCTCGTATATGACGAAGATTGACAAATCTATGACATCTGCATTCAGAAAAATATGCAAAGAACAAGAAAGAAGTCATATTGATGCCATACAAATGATACACACCCTTGGCAATACATTTCTTAATCTTCAACAAATGTCTACTCAACAAGCAGTTCACATTGCCCTTTCTTTGCCCCTCACTTGCAGTTCAATAAAATGTGTCTTCATAAACACATCTTCACTTGAAAAACATACATTTATGCTTAAACCATCAGTTTTGTTGCAACAAGAACCTGACAATTTAGAGGACGTCATATGTCACTCTATTATTGATTATTACATGCAACGTCCATCTCCTATTAGACATATCTTCTTAGCAGAATTCATATCACATTACAAAAAAAATGGGACACCCATATCAAAAAGAAAAAAACCCCGTGTTATACGGTTTGTCAAATACAATAAACATTGTGACTATGAAAACTATTGTAGAGAAAAACCTATGTTGTACGTTCTATTCCATGAAAATGAAGAGACATTAATACATAACTTCTCTACATGGGAGGTTGCGTATGTTGCCTTTGAGACTATAGTGCATATCAATGAAGCTAGATTTACCTACAATGTTAATCCAACATGGGACGATCTAGAAGTTTCACTTAATGACCTAGAAAACCCTGACGATCATGATGAGACATTCAGAAACCCAAAAACAACCAGAACTCCTTCCGAGTCCTATGACTTACAAGCGGATTTTCCTTGTCCTCTAGCTGCTGAAAGTGAAAAACGTATCAACCTTGGTTTTCAAGTTACAAAACATCCTTTCCTGATTGAAAATAATGAATACCACAGAATAAGACGTCTGTTGAATCACGAACAACAAACAATTGTAAAGGACATTGCCCTTAAAAAACAGTTGAACATGAACAGTCCTGTGCACGTGTTCCTTACAGGCAGAGCAGGAACATGCAAGACATTCACAGCTAAAGCATTGTTCCAAATGCCTATACAAATCTATGATTCAAATAATTGCTCTGATCCTATGAAACCAAAGGGCCTAATAGTTGCATACACAGGAAAAGCTACATACAATGCTGGTGGAACAACAGTCCACTCTGCATTTTTAATGCCTTTTAACAAGTCACAGTTTCTTCCACTTAACAAGGAAATGTTGGATACATTATCTAAGCTTTATGAGGAAATCCAACTTGTCTTTATAGATGAAGCATCTATGATTGGCAGTCGGTTCTTGTATTCCATTGACCACCGACTAAGAAGCATAAAACATGTGCATACCAAATATTTTGGAAACATTGACATGATCTTCTGTGGCGATCTTTACCAGGTACAACCCATCCAATATTCTTTGATATTTGAACAACCTATCGTTAACATGGAAATAGTGACCCATGACTTCTGGAGAGACAATATTAAAATCTTTGATTTGCATACTGCAATGCGCCAGACAGATGAAACATTCATTGCAATTTTGAATAAAATGCGCACAAACAATCAAACATATGATGACTTGACCTATATCAATTTGAGGTGCTTACGACCTGCACCAACAGATCCAACGTTCCCTTACATGTTCTACAGAAATAAGGATGTTTCAAATCATAATAGCCACATGTTGTCGCTCATTCCTGGCGATGATATCATCATCAATTCGATTGACTTGGAAGAAGACAACCATGGAAATGTCCCACGTCATGAACATTTCGTCACTTTACCTTTGCACCTTGCACTGAAATTAGAAATGCTAGTTGAAACATATGCCTGTAACTATGATTCACAGGATGGCTTGGTGAATGGTGCAGATGGAATATTGAAAGGCTATACGAAGACAGAAAAAGTAGATGTCCTTTGGATTAAGTTCCATGAACCGCACATAGGCAAGCGACAAGAAAGCAAGTTGTCTTATCTATATAATTCAAACACTGCAAGTGATTGGACTCCTATTTTGCGAATATCAAAGCCAGTATCGACATTAGCAAATACAGGTCGACTAAAGATTCGCAAACAGTTTCCGATTAAACTTGCATGTGCACATACAATTCACAGATCATAAGGCCTAGCACTTGATAATGTTGCATTTCAACCTGCTGGAATTCAGATACATGGACTTGTATACACAACACTGTCTCGTGTCAGAAGCATAGAATCGTATTTACTAAGTCCTCTGACAAAAGATAACTTCAGAGTGAAACAAAAAGTTGATATTGAGATGGAACGATTGAGGACCACCGCAAAATGGAAACTGCATTATGATTACAAATCCATACAAACAAATTAATCTATATCAATACTCTCTCTTAGCACACACAGCTTAAATGCACACATGGATGATATACTGAATGACTATGATTTAATGCAATTCGATATTCTATGCTTGCAGGAAACACACATGGAATTATGCATGCAGAACAAACAATTCCCAAATCACAATTGCATATCAAGTTACATTACACATGGGGTGATGATACTGGTGAAAAAACATGTACCAATTTTGGACCACATACATATCGAAGAAAATAATGTTGAACTGGTGCTTGCCAATTTTTTTTTCCATGGAACAGAAGCTGCAATACTAAATCTGTACATTTCTCCCCATGCAACATTCTCCAACATAGTAAATGTTATTTCCAATGCATTGGACGATTTCCATCTGAACGGATCCATTGTACTTGTAGGAGACTTCAATATTGACATTCTACAAAATACTGGCAGAACAAAAGAATTGCAAAACTACATGTGGAAATACAGTCTGCGGTTTCTTCTGAACAACACAACCCATCTACAAAATGCACTTATTGACCATGTTTGGTCCAATGTGCCCATTTCTCAATACAACATGTTTGTCTTAGACACATATTGGTCTGATCACGATATGATTGGTATTGCACTTGAATTATGACATATACATCAAACTTATTGCAAACTCATATTTCTATGTTTCAAAGCATATATGTATCCCTGATTTCTACACATAGCGTTCTGGTGAGCATACAAACAATCTTCTACTCTAATTATAAAATATACATTGTGCAAAAAAATAAAAAATAAGGTACATCCTCAAAAAAACTATTTGTGACTCTATTCATCTTATTCATTTTTTTTTTTTTGTATATATGTACATAGTAGTTGCCTTTTTCTTAACATTTGAGCTTATGTTCATATCCCTTTTGTTTTGTACTTTTGTTGATAGAAACAGAAAGGAAAACTAGAAGGTGCAAAGAACTCCTACCCAGAGATGTACATGAATCAATGCAAAGGTGCATTCTTTTTCTACCTCTGTTCCATAGTAAACAATTTTTCCTTTACTTTCTCTAAATTTGTCAAACTTGTTTGCAGGTATGTTTTTTTTTCCTTTTTCTTACGCCGAGAAACCACTACACTGCACGTCCGCCATCTAGCATAACTACAATGTTGAGACAACCAACCCGCAAGTCCATTTGTCAATATGTATATCGCTCAACTATAATTGCTATTTGCAGTACACGAAACATTAGAGGCACAGTGTGCAGCTCGCAAGTGTGTGATCCAAATAAGTGGCTAAGTATGGAATAAGGGATCTGTGCATCATAAGAAATTTGTAGGGCACTGAATAATAGAGACCCGTTTCTAACCCCGACAACCCGACAACGCGCGATGCAAAAACTATACATGCTCTATAAATTCTCAGCCACCCGGCAAGTCCGCTTGTCAATTTGTATATCGCGGAACTGTATGTGCTATTTGTAAAACACAGAACAATAGAGGCCTATTTTTTGACCCCTCCCATCTGAGAACCCACAAGTGTGGAATGCGATATGGGTACACGATCTATAAAATCTCATGTCCATACTTTATAAAGAAACATATTTACTTTTTCTTCGTTTTTACACACACTGATCTGGTAATCACAGACTTGGTGTTGCACATGAATTATGAAATGTGCAGTGGGAGTTAGACGGAGCCCTTTGCTTTGCTTACGCAATTTTGAACCCGCCAGCCTGAGAACCCAATTTCTATATGACGAGAATTGGCCCAATGTACAACCCACAAATATGTATTGCTCATTTGTGGGAGCCCACCAGCCTTGGAGTAGAATGTTGAGCCGGTCACCTCACAAATCCGCTTCTCAATTTATTAAAATAAGATATTTGCAAGACACTGAACAATAGAGGCCTTCTTTTGAACCCTCTTGCCTGAGAACCGCGATCCTGAACCATGCACTTTCAGACTTGGCCATTCCTTCCTTTCTTGCTCTTCCCCGTGGCCGTTACCTTCGCATGTGTGCATGATAAAAAATATTGTTTATATATATATATATATATATATATATATATATATATATATATATATATATATATGTGTGTGTGTGTGTGTGTGTGTGTCTTCTTTCTAACTCTTTAATACTAACATGTCATCGTGCAGATAACATCTAGTCTGTCATTGATGCGCGCAAGGCTCGAGAATTTTTGCCATTAATGCAATTTTTGCGAAGCATTTTCTTCTCCCTTCCTAGTTTTAATTTCAAATGACATGGAATGTCATTCACATGCCGCCAGCTTGCTTCCTTCAGGAAACCTCCAATTGCTTCCCAGTCTTAATTTCAAATACCATGCAATGTCATTCGCATGCCGCTAGCTTGGTTCGTTCACGAAACATCCTATCCTTCAATGTTGTTGGCCGTAACCCTCACCTTCACACTTCTAATTTTTCAATAACTATGCTTTAATTCTAACAGGTCACCATACAACACACATATATATTGTCATTAATGAGGAGATTTTCCATTCACACACATTGAAGCAATGTTTGCGGGGGGTTATATTGTCCCCTCCATTTCTTCATTTCAAACAACGTCTGGAGCTAGCCAACCTTTTGATAAACTACTTCCAATAGCTCCACAACAATTTTGTACAGATACAGTGAACATATTCCTCGAGAGATTCCCATGTAGAAGAACGGAAAAAGAATTGTAGGGAAGGAAGAGTAGCCCAAAATTTATCATTTAAACATGGATCTTGATGCTGATCTGGAAAGCATATCTGCAACCTTGATCAACCCGCACACGCAATTCAACATGCCTTCTCAATGGACATGGTTGGTACCAATTTTTTTTACGAAGATGAATCCTTCGTATTCCAGAGTGCTGTTTTTGAAACCGAATCAAAAAAATTAATCATTGAAAAAAGAGATGTAAAAAATAAGAAAATAAAGCATCGTTCAAAACTTGACCTTGCCAATATGCATGCATCCAAAATATCTGAAATTCACAGGGAAACCAAAGATTCTCTTCATGATTCTGTTGGAGTCATTGAAGCCGAAAATGCCAGACTAAAGAACCAGATTAAAGAATTAGAGGAAGCTTCGTTTCCTATGCCATTGCTTGGCAGTTTCTTGGAAATAGCCATGCCTGCGACTACGTGCACCCCTGCAAAAAATATAAAAGGGTCCTCTAGCTTCCTTGCATCATGTAGACGATATGTTGAGAAAAATATCAACAAAAGAATGGAACTGATTGCCAAGGCATGGGAAACATCACAGAATATGAATTCCCTGGGGAGCAGGGCACATAACTTGCTCCTACTTCTGCAGACGGATTTAAAGAATGAAGAAAATTTCTATGTGCACTCGGTAATCCCTTTTGCTTTCATGTCAACAACATGCTGGAGACAAGAAGAACACAACATGATATCCCATCCAAAAAAAGGCTCACTCAATTAGAAGCATGCTGGAAACAAAAAGTGAAGAACCTGTACCTAATTGTGCAATCCCGTGAGCAAGCAATATCAAAGAAAGAAACATTATTCACAAAGATCACCAAAATAGACTTAGCAGGAAAGACAAATGGCTTCCAGGACCCCAACTTAATCCTCAACTCGTTGACATTAACCAAGCAAGATTTTGATCAACAAGTTGATAATTTGAAGACCTTGTCTTTATAAATTTTTTATAGAATTGTTGAATATGATGAAGAAGAGGTGGACAACTGGCTAGTCGAGTATTCGCTACAGAATGGAGACATTCATGAAGTTCTGTGTAAACTTTCAATTGATCTAAGCGAATTAGAAAATGAAGTTTTCAACATTTGAATCCACAATGACATCAACGTCGCCCCCTTGAGAAGCTATATTGAAGAGAACTTGAAGTGAATCAGCCACAAAATCCAACATGCAAATGCATAAATCCTCTATGTATCAATCCAGTTATTGAAGCGGGCTGCCCACAAAAACCAGCAGGGAAAGGCATGACCAACCAAACAAAAAAATTACTTATACGTACCATCCCTGTAAGTGTATAGTGATATTCCTTTCTTTATCAATCAGTTATTCATTTTCTAAGTAGAAATCTATAGACAAAAACTGATCTTCGCATTTCTACTTTTCAGGTATTACATTCTAGCGTGTCCAACTTCTTTCCACACTCCTATTTCTTGTACATATTTCTGTTATGGTCTGCGGGAGCCCCAATCTCAGTCTATATGACAAAGGCATTTACATTTCCAGTGATATGTAACAAACTATTATTTTTTTCACATATTCCAAATAAAACTATTCTTTTGTCTCCTTATATATTTATGTCTTCCTGGATTTTTTATCTTCAGCTATGCTGAATGTGAATTCATTCTGTTTATTTTATCTCTATTCTCTTTTTTTCTTTTTCAAAATAAAGTATGACATAAATCATTGACTCAAATTCGACATATCATATTTCACACACACACACACACACACACACACACACATATAAATGTTTTTTTAAATTTCCAGGATATGTAACACGTTTCATTTTTTTCTAATTTTCAGCTCGCCAACTCGACAACCCGCGCTCCAAAAACTGCCTAAGTGTGTAATCTGGGCTCCATCCCACTATATAGAATGAGGGCTCCGTACATGCTCTATAAAAACACATATTTCATATGTATAAAAGTAAATATCTACTTTAAAAAATTACGTTTTTGCTATGTACAATTTATGATCTCTAGGAACCTATAGTTTGATATATTCTAATTTCTTGTATCCACGGGCCCCTGTTTTAAAGAAAATTAATGCGGGAATGCTATTTATTTGGTCCTCCTATGTAACATACATTGGTACTATATTTTTTGTACATTTGCCCACCACCGTGTGTAAAACCTATGTAAAGAAAAGTAATTCCCGACTGTTAAATTTTTGGGACACGAGCCCCTTGAAATTGAAATAGTCCACAGGTCCCATTATCAATTTGTACATCATGGAACTCTCAGTGCTATTTGAAGGTCATGGAACAACAAAAACCCTCTTTTCAAGTCCCCATCCCGAGAACCCGCGATCCAAAAACTGGCTAAGTATGGAATGAGGGTTTCGTCTATGCTCTAATTCAAGAAGGCTAGTTTTCCTCCTGCTTTTATGTGCTCCTAGATTTTTCATTTTCAGAATGGACTATGACATAAATCACTAACTCAAATTTCAGATATCATATTTCACTTATATATATGTGTGTGTGTGTGTGTGTGTGTGTGTGTGTGTTTCTTTAAATTTTCAGCAATATGTAACACATTTTATTATTTTTTTATATAAATGTCGTAAAATTGTGTTCACTACTTTCTTTCTACTCAAACATAAAGAGACTGTCATTTCTTGCATCTTTGCAACATGTCCTGCACAATGTTTGTCACAAAGGCCCTTAAAATTAAAATAGTCTGCAAGCCTGCTTCTCAATTTGTGCACCACATATCTCTGCCTGCTCTTTGTAGGACATGGAATGAGGGCTCCGTCGTTGTTCTATAAAATCTCAACCCCATGCTTTATGAAAGTACATAGTTCGTATCTATAAAATTAAATTTCTACTTTAAAAAATTATGTATTTGCTATGTATAGTTTATGGTCTGCAGGAACCTATAATTTCATAAATTTCAATTTCTTGTGTCGAGGAGCCCCTGTTTTAAAGAAAACTGATTCGGGAATCCTATTTATTTTGTTCTTCTGCCCATCGCCCTATGTAACAGACACTAGTACTATACTTTTTTCCCTCTTTTCCACCAACGTATGTAAAACCTATGTAAAGAAAACTAATCTGTGAATGTTGATTATTTGGGACACGAGCTCCTTAAAATTCAAATACTCCGCAAGTCCGATTCTCAATTTGTATATCGTGGAAATGATGGTGCTATTTGTAGGGAACGAAAGAACAGAAGCGTGTTTTTCAGGTCCCCAGCCCGAGAAATCGCGATCCAAAAAATGCCTATGTCGAGAAGCCGCTTTTAAAAAAAATAATAATTCGGGAATCATATTATTTCATACTTTTCTCCACCACCCTATGTAACAAACGTTAGTACTATTTTTTTTTTTACTCCAACAACGTATGTAAAAAGGAAAACTAATTCGGGAATGCTAAACTTGTTCGACACGAGCGCCTTAAATTTCAAATAGTTCACAAGTTCGTTTGTCAATTTGTATATCGTGGAACTCTACGTACTATTTGTAGGCCACGGAACAACAAAAGCCCAATTTTCAGCTTGCCAGACCGAGAACCCGTCATTCAAAAATTCTAGTCCTCAAAGCAGCATGTCAATTTGTATATCACAGAACTCTTGGTGGTATTTGTAGGCCACGGAACAACAAAAGACCAATTTTTATCCCCCAATCCCGACAACCCGAAATAAAGCTTCCGTGCATGCTCTATATATCTACTTCATTAAATTACATATTTGATTTTTGTAGGCCACGAAACAACATAAGGCCAATTTTCATCCCCCTAGCCTGAGAACTCGCGATCCAAAATTTCAAATAGTGCGCAAGACCACTTGTTAATTTGTATATCATGGAACTCTCAGTGCTATTTGTAGGCCATAGAACAACATAAAACCAATTTTAAGCTCGACAACTTGAGAACCCGCGATCCAAAAATTCAAATAGTCCGCAAAACTGCTTCTCAATTTGTGTTTCGCGAAACTCTCGGTGCTATTTGTAGGCGACATAACAACAGTAGCCCAATTTTCATCCCACCCCCCCCGACAACCCAGAATGAAGCTCCCGTGCCTTTGTTTTAAAGAAAACTAATTCGATGTTGGTAGTGTTTTTATGCTTTTGTCCACAAACCTATGGTAGCACAATTTTCAACCTGCCAGTCCGACAGCCACAATGCTCTATATATCTACTTAATCAAATTACATATTTGGTATCTAGAAAATCTTCTTTGTAACATACATACGCCCTTAAATATAAAATAGTCCACAACTCCAATTTTCAAATTGTATGTCACAGAACTCTGGGTGCAATTTGTAGGCCACAGAACAACAAAGCCCGAATTTCAGCGCACCAACCCGTTACTACTATTTCTGTGTATTTTTTCCATGGTCGTATGAAAATCATATCTAAACAATAGTCCTACCCACGTGTCCGTACTCCTTCACATTTATTCCCTTTCTCCCGGATGGGTTTCTAGTACAACACACACGTTGAGCAGAGCAGCCAGGAGCGATACTCTATGGCACCAATGTTGTGACGGCCATGTGTCACTCACTCCCAACTGCCTAATCAGTTCAAGTTCAGCTTGCTCGAGGCATGGCGTCATTACTCTCAGTGCACCCTTCTCTGCCTTCGCATCCTTTCGACGAACCAGCACCCTCGCTGTGCCTTTACTCTGCGTGTGCGACCATTTATGGAACCTCATCAGTTGCCTGGCCTATTTCAATTGCTTCAATGGGTCCAGATGGCTCATTCTTTCCTGCTTTTTCTTCTTAGAGCTCTACTTGCTGCCCAACATTTCCCTGCTCTGTTCCTGCCGCGTTTTCGCTCTCCCAGTGTCCTGGAGATGCCCTAGCTACGAAGGAAGTCCAAAGGCCAACCAGCCTGCCAGCCAAATTGACCCCGCTTGGTCCTGTGTCCCCCACCTGCTCCCTCCCTGTTATCCTCCTCCTCTTCGGCCACCTCGTCCTCCTCCCTGGTGCAGTCGACTCAAATTCCCGCATCTCTCCCGCCCCTTCCTATGTCCCTTGCCAACAGAATGGAGGAGCTGGACTTCTCAGGGACCTCACTGAAAAACAACCTAGTACCTTTATCCAATTCTGCATTTGTTTCACACCCAGGCCCTTTGGCCCCTCCCAACTCTTCGGCCACCTAGTCGCTTCAGGACCAGCTTCACGACACCCAATTTCAGATGGATGGTCTGGAAGCAAGTCAAAATTTGCGACGACAACCCCAATCTCGAACGGGTTCCAACGCTAACCTAGAATGCGAGTGGCAAACATGCCTTGCACTGGTGCAGAGCCTGGTATTCGACCTGCGTCGAGACATGGACGACCTCTGGTTCCGCCTAGAGAGTCTGGATGACAAAGCCTCTCGACTCCTGCAGTTGTTCTCCGCGTTACAAGGTGCCCATATCCAAGCACCAGAGGCAACCCAATCAACAACAACCCAAGCAACAACAACCTCGGCACCAGTGTTGCCACTGGAAAATTTGGGCCAGGTAGATGCAGACTACGAGGACCAAAGGCTTCTATCATGGCCGAAGCACGTCCAGAAGGAAGAGCACCTGCTATCAGAGACAAATAACGCTATGCAACTGGACTGCACACCACTCCAGGAGGAGCCACCCCCTCCCGGGGACACGACATTTTGCGCCTTTTGCATGACCGCGTCGCCACACTACAACCCATACCGATGATCTCTGTTGTTTTTGTCTATTGTTTTGTCATGTGCATGCCGACCTTTCATGAATTTTGTCCATGGTTATTATAATTAGGCTATCTACACTTTCTACAGTTCTAGCGCCCACCCTTACGGGCCAGAATTTTGAACTCTTTTTGTATCAGTGACAATCTACACTTAAGTTATGAAGTGGTTTGCCTAGTTGAGCTGGTTTTCTCTCAGGGTAGCTCAATATTTACAGCTTGAAACCATGGAAATTCTTTGTACTCCTTCATTTTGATAGACTTTTATACAATCTTACTTATAAAAAAAAATATTGAATAAAATTTAAAAAATAGCTTATACTATTCATTAACGAAGACATGTTATAGAATTATATAGATTACTTTAAATCTCCATACAACGTTATAATATTCTATAAATTTCTCTCTGTCATGTATATCACAAAATTGTTCGCTGCAAAATGTATATGATCGAAGTCTTTCGTGCAAAATGTATATCACATAACACACTGAACATGAAAAGTGTGAACCCGGAACTCTGCCAACCCGCAACTGCGTAATTTTTCAGTACAAAATGTATGAAGTTTTATAGCATTATACAAATTAGTATAAATCTTCGTACACTGTTATAATCTTCTATAAATTACTGTCTCATGTATATGATGGAATTGTTGGGTGCAAAATTCCTATTGTATGCTAATTTTTTGGTCTTCAACGACGTTGATGTTTTAAATGTTCATGTAATTTCCAGAGATATGTAACATACATTATTTAGTTTATAATAAGTTTGCATAGTTCGCAAGCCCACTTATCAATTTGTATAGGGCATGGAACAACAGAGGCCCATTTTTGAAACCGATAGCCCGAGAACCCACGATCCAAAAACTGGCTAAGTATGGAATGACCGCTTCGTCTATGCTCTGTAAAACATGTGCAAACAAAACCAATTCGGCAATGCTATATCTTTTTTGTCTAAGAAAAGCCTTACTTTTAAAGAAAAATAGTTAGACAATGCTAATTTTTTGGTGTTTTTCTCCACGAACCTATGTAACAGACCTTATTACTATTCTATTGTATAACTGACATTATTAATTTCTAATAAATTTCTATAGTCCGCCACTCCACCTGTCATTTTGTATATCGCGGAACTGTCAGTCCTATTTGTAGGCCACATAACATAAGAGGCCCAACTTTGAACCCGCCACCCCGAGAACCTGCGATCCAAAAATTGGCTAAGTATGGAATGAGGGCTTCGTGCATGCTCTATAAAATATCATCCCCATACTTTATAAAAATACAACTTTCATATGTATAAATCTAAATATATACTTTATACAAATACATATTTCGTATGTATAAAAGTACATATTTCATATGTATAAAACTATATATTTACCTTACTATGTTATGCATGCAAACCACATCTACTTCAACTTTCTACCCACATGTCTCTACTACCTCACATTTACTCCCATCCCAACCTGGCAGGGACTCCGTTACCATGCAACACTTGTTTGAATAGTTTTATTTCGTTCTTTCAATAGAGTTTTCATATATTCTAATTTCAGTGGAATTTTCTTATATTGTAATTTCATGTTATATAGATTATTGTTTATAGTAAGATAGTACTATATAGAATAGATTATTGTTTATATTAAGATAGTACTATATATAATAGTAGTATATATACAATACTATTATGTTTATTTTCCTTTTATTCTTATCTCATTTATCTTAAACCATTGCTCTTATGACAAACTATTTATTTATTGTATAACTATTCATTTTTTTTTTCCATTATTTTACATAATATAAGGAAGATCCACTTTTTCTTTGTTCAATAGTCTTTTGGAGTACTCTTCCCTTCTAGTGCTCTTTTTCTTTAATCCTTTGAAGTACTCTTCCACTCTAGTGATCTTTTTCTTTAAATCAATTCTAATCTATTGTTCATCTCTTAGCAATAACCTAGGATAAAAAAACACTTGGCCTCAACGTGGTCAATGAGTAGCGACAATAGGATTGTAGGTTTGAAGGTATTTCCACAACTATTATGGAAAATTCATGCATGATATCTCTCTCCAACCATCCCATTCTCAACCACATTTTCAATAGTAACCTTCTACAACTTTTATGTGCTCTTAAAAGCCACGACCACATGGGAAACCCTTTCCATAATAGTCATATTGACCATAACAACCAAGTCGACAGAGGAAAAACATCCCCTTAACATGGGAGTTGGTCTCCTCTCCATGCCCTTGAATGGTTTCCTAGTGATAATGGTAGAAAAACATGCATGGAAAAGAGAATGGAAGACCTTTTCTTGGATGAGACCTTTTCATGTATGACACCTGTACTTAGTACATACCCATAAGTAAAAAAAAACATGCATGGAAAAGAGAATGGAAGACCTTTTCTTGGATGAGGCCTTTTCATGTATGACACTTGTACTTAGTACATACCCATAAGTAAAAAATTAATAGCTTGTAAGAAAGCACGAGAAAGAATGAGTAGTACTTCCAAAGCATAATCACCCAACGAGTCGCAATGTGTGGTCATTACAATTCAATCCATATAGCTTGAATTATGTGTTGTGAACCACATTATATAAATAATATATGATTTATTACATTGCACTTCAAGAATAAAAAATAAGAGATGTTTAGAGGTAATTTAAATATAAAAAAATGTGATATCTAAATATAAACATTATAATTATTGTAGTCTAGGGGATTATATGCCAAAACTAAATGTTGAATACATAATTATTAAAACATATATAAGGACATAGTGAACCTCCTAATGAAAATTGAGAGGGAGACGCTTACATCATTTTAATGTGGAAATGTAATCAATCATTATGTTCATTATGCTTGGATATGGAAATGTAATCAATCATTATGTTCATTATGCTTGAATCCATATCCAAGAGTGTTTAACTTAATACATAGTTTTGACATGCTCATATTTAATATGTTCATAGAAAGTTAAAATGAATTTATGTTGATATTAATACACATCCATTTAAATATAAAAAAAAATTCAAAAATATTATGAAATTAAATTTTAATTTAAATAAAAAACAATTATTTCTTTGTATGAATTATCAGTAGCAATTAATTTTTATATCTCCTTTTTCATAATGATATAAACAATTGATTCTTGTGACTCCTTTTTGCAAAAAGATACTACTCAAAAATCTTCATAGATATCATCAATTCTAATTTTATAATTTGTATCCCAATACGAATAATCAAAAGTGGTTGGGCAGTCCTCAAGGACTCTTTCTCTAGCCGACTGTTTGCGGTTGTGTCCAAGTCAAGTCAGCCAGAACGTGGTATAAGTCTGATTTAATTCCGACTGAAAGCACAAGGAAGAATGCATGAAATCGATAAAATCAAAGTAAACTTCGTTCGCAATTTATTTTTTTCTATAGTGGCGTGCCATGTTGGTCATCGACGATCACAGTTTTCTCCCTAAAATTCTATATAACAATCCGTTCCTACACAAAAATGTAATCATACACAGAGAACCTTTCGGTAATCAGAATTTTGAATAGAGCTAGAATGGCCAATTTTAGAGGATTTCTATTTGTATGCATCTGCCTCATCTTGGCTGCTGTAATTCATGTGGAAGCCGACAAATGTGGAGATGAGGTCCAGGGTTTGGTGAACAACTGCAGTTCAATGCTGGCAGGAAAGTCTCCTTCTGCTGTGTGTTGTGGTCTCATAAGAAGTGCAGACATGGGGTGCGTGTGCCCCAAGATTACTCCTCAAATTGCAGCGCTAATCAACGTACCCAAGTTGGTTAGCCTCGTTGAAAGCTGTGGCAGAAACATTCCTCGTCACACTCAATGCGGGAGTATATGCTTTACACTACAACTCATTAATTTATGATCACTGTATTTTTTTGCTTTATTTCAATCCTTAAATGCTACAATTATTCATATGTTATTCAATTCAATCGTTTTGCAGGCATTGTGACACCTTGATCATCGTATATAGTTTCTAGCCCATGGAGATGAAGTGCTCTGGATTTATAGTTTCTAGCCCCCTTGGAGATGAAGTGCTCTGGATTTCAATGGCATCCAATCATTACATAGTACTTTCTATTTATGAAGGTGTTACAGTACAGATTGCTTTATCTTACATTTATTGGAAACCATGAGAGCTCATGGCAGATTTCATCATCTGGTAATGGCGACTTGTAAACAAAGAAATAAAGTTGGACCCATTTCAAACAATTCCACATGAAATTGAGTCTTTCATATTTCTCCTCCCATTTTCTCATATCTTAAATATTTGAGTGAGATCATTTGATCCAGTATTTGAGTTGTTTGCTTCGTGCTTTCAATCGAGTTTTTATATATTGTATTCTATGTATATTGACTCACTGTTCATATTCATATATTCTGATTTGTTTTCTAATATTTGCCCAGTGCAGTACCTACCGTATGTTTGTCTGTGTGCTGTGAATCAATTTAGTATTTGACTTGTCTGGATTTTGGATTCTTTACTTCGAACTTCAACAGAGTTTTTGATGTATTGTAATTTCATGTCTATGGATTATTGATTATGTTTTATTTTTTCCTTGTTTGCCCATAGGTACAATCCAAAATGGAACAGTCATATAGTATGCTTGTGTTTACCATCTTCTAAGTAACATGAAAAAATCAATGGCATCTTCTAAGTAACATGAAAAAGTTAGTTTAAATGAATATTTTTTTTTTATCTATTTAATATTTATTCAAATAAAAAAATTAATAAATATAAAATTGAAAAGTATTCAAGATAATTTGATAAGTTGTATTTAAAACAAAACTATGTTAATAAAATGTTTTTATTATTATTAATAATATTTTTTTCCTCTCATAAA
This sequence comes from Picea glauca, assembly GCA_000966675.3. NCBI lineage: Eukaryota > Viridiplantae > Streptophyta > Pinopsida > Pinales > Pinaceae > Picea > Picea glauca. The sequence continues at coordinate 162,756 of JZKD02S1613387.1, forward strand.
AGTTTTGAAATTTAAAACCTTCACCTTATTAGAGAGCCTCATAAATCATGAGTGCTTTTGATGTTCGATTAACTCACCTGTTTTATGAGTTACATGTATCAACTTGTGAGTGTCATTAAAATTATTAGCACTTTTTGTGTTACCATTAACTCACTTGTTTTATGCAGCACATGTATAAATTTGTGAGTGTCATTAAAATTATTAGCACTTTTAGTGTTCCCATTAACTCACTTGTCTTAGAGGGACACATACCAATTAACTCTAACTCACTTGTCTTACAACACACATACCAATTTGTGAGTGTCATTTAAGTTACCTTTAATGCTTTTTCCAAATATAATTTAATGAGCATTTAATGCTATTGTTGTTATTTTAATAAGTAGTAGGCTAAAGATTGTTGGATTCGTATATTTAAGTGATTATTTCTATAAAATCTGAGTGCATGCTGAATCCATTTCTACATTCATAAATGAATTTTGAACAACAAAAAATAGTGATTCGTGTCAATTTATATTGTCGGATTCCAGCGAAGAAAGCTATTTCGTAGAACAACTAGCCAACGCCTTTTAATAAAGGATAGTGAAGAAAATGGTGCAGGTCATATGCAACAATGGGCTTATTGTTATATTAATAAAGGAGAATGATGCAAGCGTGTCTTACTCTCTTTACATTTTTGAACAGTACACATATTTCATTTGGGGTGTTATTTGGTTAAAGTCACCCATGAACAACATGCATGTTAATAAGAAGTTTGGAAGTTGTTCAATGAAATCACCCATCAATAATGTATAACTAAATAACATGTTTGGAGGTGCTATACAATCAATTTCACTTAGGAACTTGCACATAAACAACACAAAGTTTATGTTCATCAATAATATTCCTGAAAAATCATCCATGAGAAGCTTGCACCTAAAAAACATGTTTGATTGTCTACTATTTCATAAAAGTTATCTATGAGAAAATTACACCAAAACAACACATTTGTGGTACTATTCCATCAAATTCAACTAAGAAATTGCACTTGAAAAACA
>JZKD02S1613398.1:9943-27289 GCA_000966675.3 Picea glauca
AATTCGAATTTGGTGAAGTGTGCAAAAACCCTGATTTTTTGCCTTTGAAAAAGATACCAAAATCGATTGAAACACCTCTTCTTTCCCTTATCCATCAAAAATAGCCATTGAATCATAATTGATAATTCAACAACTATCCATTTAAAGTGGTTTCAAACCATTCAAACTCAAAAAATCCCGATCTAGGCAAAACTTTGGTCATTCTAGCCGTGACAGGCTTTCACCATCTTATTTACCTAAAAATCCGCTCCTTAGCTGGTGAAAAGCAGAGCTTTCACCAGCTAACTAGCAAAGTTCAAGACGATTTAGCTGGTGAAAGCGCAGATTTTTTTAAAATCAAATTTCGCAGTCGTGGAGAGTCTGTTTTACATGCTTGAATAGTCGATCAATATCTAGAAATCCTAAGCTTTCCAATGGTACTTTCAAATCTGCATTTGGAGCTTGGGAAGGTAATCAAAAGTTCCCTGCAAGATTAGGCATCATTCTTTAAAAAATACCAATGCATTTTTTAATCGCTAACCAGACTTACATGCTTTTAATGGCCAAAAATACCTTCCAACGATATTAAATGATTATTTCTTTATTATTTATATGTTTTTATGTAAAATGAAAATTTAGATAAAAACAAAAAATATTTAAATGAGATTGGGGTTTTAAGCATAAGATTGGAATTGTTCCAAATGTCAAGAAGTTATCTTTCAAAAATAGTTATTACTTTGTCCATTATATTTTTGTGGGATATTATTATTATTCAATGTATTTCAAAAGAATTGCTCTATCATTTGTAAAATGAAAATTTAATGAAAAAAATATTCTATCAAGAATATGGTGTTAAGGCATGCGAATGACATTGTTAAAGAGGGTGGAAAGTATTTAAGAATGATTATTATATATATTTTTAAAGGTAAAATGAAAATCTAAATACAAAACAATATAATCGAAAATAAAATATTAAAACATGAAAGTGACATTGTTTGAAAGAGTACAAAGTACCTTTCCTCGTAGGATAATTATTATTTTGTAATTCTTTTTATTTTGTAATTTTATTTTTATATTTTTGATGAAATGAAAATTTAAATACAAAACAATACTTAATTAAAATAGGGTATTAAAGCATGAGAGTGCCCTTGTTTTAAATGATAAAATCTGCCCTTGTTTTAAATGATAAAATGTGAATTTCACATGAATGTGACTATTATTTTATTTTACTTTTATTTAAAAAGAAAATTTAGATACGTCAAAGTTAATTAGGAATATGGTATCAATTCATGAGAGTGGGGTTTCATACTTTAATTTGGTGTTTAGTTTGACTATGACCTTAAAAATAGATTATTATATATATTAATCCAAATAGTAGATGATCCCTTTCATAGGATAAATAATGATTATTACTCTATCATTAAATGCATATTTATGTACAAAACAATATGTAATTGAGAATAAGGTAATAAGATATTGAGAGTGACATTGTTTCACATGGTAGAAGGTACCTTGTCAAGGTACCTTTGAGAAGATAAGAATTGATTTTCTTATTGAGAATTTTAGTTATATGTTAAAATAGACAACATCATAGTGTTTCTATTCCAGTTTTTAACATTCATTTTGATTAAAAAAAGTGTATTTGATTATTATGTTACTATTTATACATTTTAAGTCAAATGAAAATATAAATAAAAAAATAGTTATGTATTAAAGTACATGAAAGTGACATTGTTTCAAAGGTACTTTTTACATCATAAAGAATGATTTCTACTTAAGAATTTTATTTCTATGTTAAAACTATCAACATTTATAGTGTTTCCATTTTATGTAATGACCCCTCCGTTGCGACTAGGAAAAACGAAGCACAATTGGTAATTTTTTTTAAGCATTAGGAAGTTAGAATCAACACATAATTCAAACAATGCATAATCCAACAACATCATAATTAAAATAATTACAAACGACTCATTGTCATAATCAAATAACATCACAACCAATGCATCAACATAATTAGTAATGACACATAATCAACGCATCATCACATTTAGATAACAACACAATCAACAAGCATCATAAATGGCGACACAAGATCAACTCATCACTATCAACCGGAATCATCAATACTTTTAATCGCTCAACACATCACATAAATATAACACAAGATAACATAAGGATAACATAAAGATAACATAAAGATACTACACACCCAGCCTACCGTGCGAGGTTAGGATCTCTAAGACACATAAAAAACGCTCAAGCCCATGATTCATCCATTGATTTTGACCACTTAAGGTCTCAGGGCTGGTGAATGTTTTGAGGAACAATGAGGTGTCTACATCCCACTAACACAATCAAGTCGAAAAACCAACTAGCTATATCAACAACATCAACAATAATCAATGACACAATAGTGTTCTAATAACCAATCACACATCACATAAATTCCATGTTGCAAGATAATTTAATTACTAAATCAATCATACAATGACATGAGTTAAGGCACAATGTAATCAAATTTATTTTATTTTCAAGGCGCAAAAGAAGACATCTACTTTACTTCAAGTCACGCGACCAATCAACCATTTAATTCAACAATAATCAAGATTATCTCAAGGTGTGCGCATGATCCAAATTTCGAATTAAACATAAACCAACATCATTCAATGCGTACAATTAATCTATTCACTTAGTAAATCATACATCAACATAGTTTAGTGGTGAATATAATCTATTTAATTTTAAGATGCATGATTAATCAATTACTAAATTAAACAATACATCCACATTATTTTCAAGGTGGGTGCATGATCTGATTACTGAATTAGACATAAATCAACATTCCTTCCATGGTGCAAGGGAATTCATTCACTCAATCATGTATTCATTAATATTTAGTGGTGCTGAAGTAACTACACCCATGATCGTCCATCCATATCATGGAACCAAATAATTATCAATTAAATTTGATGGCGCAAAATAAACATGTTCTAAAACAAACATATATTCACACAATTAATGGCGCGAGAGTAGATTGATTACTAAAGCAATTCTAAATCAACCTTGTAAGATTGCATAGAGTAAACTAATCACAATAAATTCAGGGCATAAGTGAATATTTACAAGAAAATCACATGTAAACTTCATTTAAGGCGCACAAGTAAATTTAAATACTAAAATGATCATGCATCAACATTATTTCAAATGCAGGAGAAATCAATAGTTTTGTTCCTCGAATTTATTTAGGAGGACCTAAGATCTTTTTTTTTAAACGACAGGCGAGACCTCGCAGACCTTACTGACATATCTAAATATAAAACTTATATTACCTTTTCGGTTTAAATTATAATACCTTGTTGCTTCCTAACTTGGGGTGACTTGTATAAGTAATAAAACTCAAACTGTATGTTTGTATTTTCACCTAATTTACCATTCTTATATACATATTGGTGTGAGAATAAAATACTACATTTAATAAAACTATATGTATAAGATATCAAACACACCAATTAACAAAATCTATTTATATGGCATAAAAAAAGGAGGATTGAAAGCTTATCACAATAAAAACACACCACTTCAAAGATAAAAATCGACGCATCATGAAATATTGGTAGACTTAAACACATGATGAATTTAAGGGTGTCTTAGCATGAATGTGAGGATTAATTAAAATCATATGTATCTGGAAGGTGATGCTTACCAATCTTGGAAAGAACAATCCCCTTTTTTAGGATAAACATAGAGATAATTTAGGGGGGAAATGCAAATATACTTAAGGAAAATGCAACCCCCATTTAAGGAAAATCGCAGAGAAATGAAGTAAAAAAAATGTAGAAGTGTCGAGCTGAAACACAAGGTAAAAAATTCCAGGAGGGAACTCTAAATCTGGGCAAAATGTAATCTCCAAAACATGGATGATTTAAGRAAATAAAAYGTCAGGAGGGAACAATAAATCTGGGAGAAATTTAATTTCCATACATAGAGATKATTCAAGGAAATAAAACRCTAGGACGAAAATCTAAATCTGGGTGAAATTTAATTTCCATAAACACAGATGATTCAAGGAAATAAAACACCATGAGGTAACTCTAAATATAGGAGAAATTTAATTGACATACACAAAKATGATTCAAGGAAATAAAAYGCTAGGAGGGAAATCTAAATCTGGGAGAAATTTAATTTCCATAAACATAGATGATTCAAGGAAATAAAATGCCGGGAGGGAACTCTAAATCTGAGCGAAATTTAATTGCCATACATAGAGATGATTCAAGGAAATAAAATACCAGGAAGGAAMTCTAAATCTRGGCAAAATTTAATTKCCATAAACATAGATGATTCAAGGAAATAAAACTCCAGGAGGGAACTCTAAATCTAGGATAAATTTAATTKCCATACACAGAGATGATTCAAGGAAATAAAACACAAACTAGATTTAAACAAAAATCAGAAAATTTAAGATGAAAGCAGTTGGGTGAATGCTCCAACATCGGGTGAATTCCCCAAGGAAGGACATAGAAAATTTACTTGCAAAATGAAGAGGTTAAGGAATGATGGGATATTTCTAAACAATGAAAAAAAAATGCAGAGGTTATCACAACGTAGAGCTATATGCAAAGGTAAGTAAGTGGAACTTTAGGAGATAAATCGCTTTTGGTTAATGATGAACACCGAGAAATGTTTAAAGGATCCATAATTAATTTAAAAAGACATACGGTACACATTAAAAGATTATAAGAATATTACAATCTCAACATAAGTACCGTAACCGAAGACGGTAATTCGAATATGTTCTCCCGCGCTTGCGCTCCATCCAACTCCCAACTTACTAGCCGTGGAAACTTCAATGGTACCTCCCAGCCAATGCTAGGGGTACTCTTCTTCCCCCTTAGCCCCATGAGCCACAAAGGGGAAACACAAAAACACAACCAGAATCCTCTAGCTCCCATATTGCCTCGCAAGGTAGAGAAATCACTCTTTCTCTCAAGCTAGGTATCCCAAATCTCACAAGTAAAACTAGTCAGAATTTCTGCAGCATAACCTTACTCATAACTAGTGTGTTCTTTCCCTCCTCTCAGCCATTGGTTTTATATAATTTTTCTTAGTGACACCTTGCCATTTGCACATTTAATTCATTTTTAAAAATTAATTAGGAATTATTCCCCTCCATACACTTGTCACCCATTCCCTTCGTTGCACCAATAAATCCACAATTTAATTTAATTAAATGTCAATTTCCCTCACCCATTCTAAAAGTGCTCCTAAAATCACTCCTATTTGTCCCTTTATTCCCTTTATTTCCCATTTATGACTCACACCTTTCTAAAACGGAGTTGAGTTAAAATATGATTGTTCTCTAGTTGGACTAGACTCTAGATACCTTTCTATGCTTACACATTCTTGTATGTTTTATTCCTTTCTTATTTTAATTTATAATTTTGGTATTTACTTGCACAATGCGTATTAAATCACTCTTTAGATTTGTTTTATTTTTTTATTGATTTCTTAAATTGATTTACTTCACCCCTCATTATTTAATTTAAAAAATTAGTTTCATTATATCTATGTTATTCTGTGTTAAGCATATTTTAATAATTTGTATTCATTTCGTTCTTCTAATAAAATTCAGATCAGTGGTATCAGAGTGGTATGGTCCTTTTCATCTTAATGCATGTCCCCAACAAGGTCAGGGTGAAAAGAATTGGGTCTCGAGCTTGTTTCTCTTGAGGAAAAAAGTTCTCTCACACCCAAGCAACCTCTCATGGAAGGAGAAACGAAATATGATGGGACATTATATCCTTTCAAAATGTTTCTTAAGGAATCCCTCACGCAACAGAGGAATGAGAGGATGGATATTTTCGCGCAAATCCTTCGGCGGCTACCAACAGGCGACGCATCTTCCTCGAGTAGAGGTGTTTCCCCCTTCGAGGTACAAATCAACTTCTATATTCCTATATTTGAAGGTAAGATAGAAAGATTCCGTAGACAAGTGCTTGGATCTACTAGAAGGGAATTTTTCTATCCATAACTTTTCGAATAGAGAAAATATTACTTTTGCACTCCTAAAAGTCGTTCCCCATGTCAAAGATTGGTGGGAAACTTTCTTTGAGAAAAAGGAAACAAAGGAACCCTCATTATTTACAGTCGCAACCACATGAGAATCCTTCAGGGATGATATTAAAGAAAAATACTACCCTGTAGAAAGTTATGATGACTTGTATACCAAATGGACCACACTGCGGAAAGAAAGAGACCAAGCAGTGCCAGAGTTCAAAAATATCTTCCATACCTTGTGCACCAAGCTGGGTATCAAAGATTCAGAGTGACATATGGTGCTCAAGTATCACGGTGCTATGCATAGATACATTCAAACCGAAATGGAATTTATGCACATCTCGTACTTAGGCGCGGCCTACCGATGTGTCATCAAAATCGAGTAGAAGCTCAAACAAAAGATGTGGAAATTTGGGCTTCGGAACCCCACACAAAAAAATATAGGAAGGGGTGGCCCCAACCAATAGAACAAAGGACAGAACAAAGAGGGATAGTATCAAGACAACCACTCCAAACCACAAGCAAAGTATGACATCGAAAAGAGGAAGAAAGATACTGGGAAGTGGTGTGACTTCCATAAGAGCCCTTGGCATAACATTGTTGATTGGCGCTCAAAGTAGTCATTGGTGGCCAAAGTGAAAACCTCTGAATCAGTTGTAGGTTTTGACTCTAAGTCAAAATGAGAAAGGGGAAGATAGATCATTGATGCCAAACCTAGTGTCACAATTTCTACCATCAAGCTCCATCCTAGTGAACCAGACAAGACAAAAGGATGTGAGTGCCTCTTCCATTCACAGATGTGGGTAAAAGGAACTTCATTGCACTTCATCATTGATAGCGATATCCAGAAGAACCTCATCTCATCATTTTTCATCAAGCCATTGTCCCTTCTGGAAACATCACACCCACAACCCTACACCATTGGATGGCTCTGCCAAGGAAGCGATCTCCGCGTCAGCCAACAGTGCCGACTATCATACGTCATCAAGCCCTTCAAAGATAAGTTATTGTGTGATATTTCTCCTCTCAAAGTTTGTAATGTTCTTTTGGGCCAACCTTATTTATGGAAATGTCATGTTGTATATGAGTCTAGGCCTCGCATTTTTATTATTATGTTGAACAGAAAATTGTACAGAATACCTGAGGTAGTCCCTCCTAGTTTTATTTCCTTGATATCTGCAAAGCAATGCAGGAAGGTCATCTCTCAGACTGGGAAATTTTCCTTCTTCATGATTCACTCTCAGAGTGAGCGAAAGATTGCAGCCACATCAAGGCCCTCCATGGACAATCTCTCCACACAACAAAATAAAGTGGATAAGGTCGTGGAAGAATGCTTGAATATATTCTCCTATCCTACCGAGGTACCTCTGCACTACCAGGTCAAGCATCCCATTGGTCTGACCCCAAGTGCATCGCTACCCAATAGGTCAGTATATCGCCTCTCTCTGTTAGAGAATGAGGAGATCAAGAGGTAGATCCAAGAAATGATCCACAAGGGGCTCATGCGTACAAGCTCATATCCTTGTGAGATCCCAATCATGTTGGTGCAAAAGAAAGATAGGACCTGGTGACTCTGCATTGATTATTGGGCCCTGAATAAAGTCACAGTTCGAAACTGGTACCTGATCCTCTGAATCGACGACCTCCTTGATAAGCTCACGAGGTACAAATAATTCAACAATATTGACTTGAAGTCTGGCTACCACTAGGTCCCAATGGAACAAACATATGTATGGAATACCATCTTCAAGTCCAAAGAAGGTCTTTTTGAATGGCAGGTCATGCCCTTTGGTTTGAAAAATGCTCCAACAACTCTTATGAGGATGATGGATGATATCCTATGACCTTTCACCAATACTTTTGTAGTGGTGTATCTAGATGACATCCTCATCTACAACAATACTTGGGCAGAACACTTGTATCATATTCAACAGGTTTTACACACCCTGCGGCAACACAAACTATATGAAAACTTGGAAAAATTCTCCTTCAGCATGGATAGGGTCCATTACTTAGGCTACATCATTGATAGGCAGGGTGTGAATGTAGATCCAACCAAGATCCATGTCATCCATACCGGCCATCCCCAACCACACTCATTGAACTTCGGAGCTTCTTGGGCCTCACCAATTTCTATCGCAGGTTTGTGTTGCAATTCTCTCATATTGCATGGGCCCTCAACCAAGTAACTAGGGGTGAAGGTAAGAAAACATTTGTGTGGGTCTTGTCCCAAAAACAAGCCTTCAATGACTTGAAGAAGTGTTTCTACTCATCCCCAGTACTTTCATTACCAGACCTGCAACATCCCTTTGAGATCGAGACAAATTATTTAGACTATATTATGGGCCTCGTTCTCACTCAACACAGACACCCTGTGTCATATCATAGTGAGAAACTATCAAATGTTGTCCATAAGTTCTCTACTTACGAAAAAGAAATGCACTCCATTGTGAAAGCCTGCTTCTAGTGGAGACATTACATTCTTGGGAAAGAGACAGTCATCCAAACTGATCACAAGACACTACAGTTCATGTAGCCCAAGGAAAATTGCAGAATGACCGCCATCAGAAGTGGTCCACATACTTACAACAGTTCCACCTCAACATCAAGTATAAAACATGAAGTACTAACTGATTTTCTTATTTCCTCAGCTGACCTCCAATCGTGACAGTCACCACGGTGCTAGAGTATTGTGGTCATGATACCTCTGGATGGCCTCACCTCTACGAGACATACCCTGAATTCTCCACCACATACTAAATATTGGGCTCCAACTCAGTTGTCTCTTATTTCCATCTTTAGGATGGGTTGTTGTGTCGTCTGGGCCATCTATATGTTCCATCAACCAAGCATGTGAATATTATTTGGGAAACTCACTACAGTATGTTTTTAGGACACTTTGGCATCGAAAAGATAGTGGTAGTGATACAGAAACATTTCTACTCGTCAAAACTTTGACAGGATGTCGACAAGTATATCAGGTCCTGCACCGCCTGCGCTATTTACAAACTAACCACTAAGAAACAGGAAAGGAACACCCCTCTTCCTATTCCTGACAGGCCATGGGAATCCATCTCAATGGACTAAATCTCAGGCCTCCCATCCACTAAGAGAGGAAATGACTATGTTTTTGTGGTTGTTGATTTATTTTCCAAGATGGCAATTCTAGCCACTTACAAGAAGAACATCACAACATAAGACACTGCCAATCTATTCTTTGAATGAGTATGGGTACATTTTGGGATCTCACAAACCATTATCTCAAACCATGATAGTAGGTTCCTCAAAACATTTTGGTCGAACCTCTAGTCATTACTAGATACCAAGATCACCAAATCCACTGCCTTCCACCCTGAGACAAATGGCCAAACTAAGGTCGTCAATCAGATGATCATACATAAATTGTGCATGTACAATTCAAAACCCCCTTCAAATGGGATGAGAGTATTCCCTATGTCCAACATAGCTAAAACAAATCCCTGCATATCTCAACTAGACACAACCCCTTTCAGGTGGGGTTGGGATTCCAACCATTAGGCCTAATGGATGTTGCACTACCCATGGTGACCACCTCGATTGAATTGTCCCATGCTCCACCAAAAGCTCACAAAGACACCTGGTTCATTGAGCGGATCTAGCACATCTACCAACATGTTTAGGATATTCTACATAAGTCTAATTCCAAGTACAAGAAATGCCATGATCAACATCGGGTGCCACATAACTTTTATTTGGGAGAAAATGTTTGTTTTCACTTGCAGAAAGAACACCTTACATTTCCCCATCAGAATATTCTACCACTCCTTTATCAGATATACACCATCACCAAGGCTGTGGGTGACAATTCTTTTTCTCTCAACATTCCCCCTCTCCTTGGCTTCCACCCAGTCTTCAACGTGGCTCTCCTTCGACCATATTTCCCACCATTATTGGACACCTAAGAGATAGTATAACAGTTGAAACCAATAGAGATCAACCCTGACTACATAAAACATGCATCCAGTGATGATATTATGGACACACAGATCAAGGGCATGTGACAACAAAGGATCTAGCTTTATCGATTCATCAAAGCAGGGCAGCTCCTGCACCAAGTCAAGTGGATCATGCGAGGTCAAATTCAACAAAAATTTCCTCATTTGGTGGAGGAACTCAATGAAATGGATACCATTTATTCCTAAATATGGAGGATTGATCCAGGTGGATATTAGTGGCCACCCACCTTTTCCAACTCGCTCAAAACAATTTCCTAGCAATTTTGGCAGTTTACCATTTTTAGTAGTTTTAACTTTTGAGGCCATTTTGAAAATGAAGGTTTTTCAGGATAGATATTCTTAATGATATCCAAAGGCTTTGATTGAGCCCTGAAAATGAATCTCCTTGATGATACCTTTCCAACAGGCTATCATGCGACTAAAACAAAGATCGTATTCAAAAGTTACGACCCTGGGAAGTTTATGTACTAACTTACCCAAATAGAGCCCTTTGGCGCTTCATCTCCTAGGGTTAGGTTTTTGGATATCAATGGTTTGTGACATTCTTGTTTATTTAAAAAAAAATTTAGAGCCTCATTGTAATCATCTTCTTGTGAATGAGCGTAGTCATCACATCTCTTCTTAGAGATAATCCACTATCATTCCAGCAAGATTGTTTTCCGTTTCATTTTATAGTTTTAGCTTATTTCCTTATTGAATAGAAAACCAACTTTATTGTATCTCTATTATTCTATGTTAAGAATATTTTAATAATCTATATTCATTTCGTTCTTCTCATAAAATCTGTATCAGTGGTATCAAATGGGTTTTCTCCTTGTCATCTTAATGCATGTCCCCAACGAGGTCAAGGTACAAAGAATTGGGTCTCAAGTTTGTTTCTCTTGAGGACGAAATATCTCGCATGCCCATGAGACCTCTCATGTAAGGAAAAAAGAAAGATGACAGGACAATATATCCTTTCAAATTTTTCCTTGAGGAAGCCCTCATGCAACAGAGGAATGCGATGATGGATAGTTTCGCGCAAATCCTTCAGCGGCTACCAACAGGCGATGCATCTTCCTCAAGCGGAGGTGCTTCCCCCTTCAAGGTACAAATAAACTTCGATATTCCTATATTTGAAGGTCACATAGACACAGATGTTGTATACAAGTGGTTGAATCTACTATAAGGGTATTTTTCTATCCATAACTTTTCGAATAGAGAAAAGATTACTTTTGCACTCCTCAAAGTCATTCCCCATGTCAAATATTGGTGGGAAAATTTATGTGAGAAAAAGGAAACAAATGAACCCTCATTATTTAAAGTCATGGCTACTTAGGAATCCTTCAAGGATGATATTAAGAAACAATACTACCTTGTCGAAAGTTATGACGACTAGTATACCAAATGGACCACACTGCGGCAAGAAAGAGACCAAGAAGTGCCAGAGTTCACAAATATCTTCCATACCTTGCACACCAATATGGGTATCAAATATTCAGAGTGACATTTGGTGCTCAAGTATCGTGGTGCTCTGCATAGATACATCCATTTTGAAATTGAATTTCTATACATCTCGTCCTTGGGCATGACCTACCGATATGCTGTTAAAATTGAGCATAAGCTCAAACAAAAGATGCAACAATTTGGGCCTAGGAACCCCTCATAGGAAAAGCCATGAAGGTGCAGCCCCAAACCATAGAACAAAGGACATATTAAATATGGATAGTATCAGGACAACCAGTCCAAGACGCAAGAAAAGAAGGACACCGAAAAGACAAAGAAAGATATAGGGAAGTGGTGTGATTTCCATAAGATCCCTTGGCATAACACTGTTGATTTCCGCTCAAAGAATTCATTGGTGGCCAAAGCGAAAGCCTTTGAATAAGACGTGGGTTCCAATTATGATTCTAAATCAAAAACGAAAAGATGGATTATTGTTACAGAACCCAGTGCCACTGTTTCTACCACCAAGCTCTATCCTGGTGAACCAGATGAGCTAGAAGAAGGTGAGTGCCTCTTCCATTCATAGATGTGGGTAAAAGGCACCCTCCTACACTTCATCATTGATAGCGATAGCTAGAAGAATCTCATCTTAGTAGTGGTCATCAAGCGATTGGCCTTGCCAATAACACCGCACCCACAAACCTACACCATTGGATGGCTCTGCCAAGGAAGCGATCTTCATGTCAACCAACAGTGTTGACTGTCGTACGACATCAAGCCCTTCAAAGAGAAGGTATTGTGTGATGTTTCTCCTCTCGAATTTTGTAATGTTCTTTTGGGACAACCTTATTTATGGAAAGGTCATGATGTATATGATTATATGACTTGTAGTTTTATTATTACTTTGAACAAGAAATTGTACAGGATACCCGAGGCAGTCCCTCCTAGTGTTATTTCCTTGATCTCTGCCAAGAAATGCAAGAAGGTCATCTCTCAGATTGAGAAATTTTTCTTCTTCGTGATTCTCTCTCAAAGTGAACAAAATATTGCAACCACATCCAGGGCCTCCACGACCAATATCTCCACAAAATAGAAGCAAGTGGATAAGGTCATGGAATAATGCTCAGATATATTCTCTTCTCCTACTAGGGTACCTCTACGCTACCAGGTCAAGCATCCCATCGATATGATCCTAGGTGCACTGCTACCCAATGATCCAATCTATCGCCCCTCTCTATTAGAAAATGAGGAGATCAAGAGGCAGATCCAATAACTTCTCCACAAGGGGAACATATGTACCATCTCATCACCTTGTGGGAGCCCAATCGTTTTGGTGCAGAAGAAATATGGGACCTGATAACTTTTCATTGATTACCGAGACCTGAATAAAATCAAAGTCCGAAACGAGTACCCAATCCCCCATATCGACTACCTCCTTGATCATTTCATGGGGGCCAAATAATTCAGTAAGATTGATTTGAAGTTTGACTACCACCAAGTCCCAATAGAACAGAAAGATGTATGGAAGATCACCTTCAAGTCAAAAGAAGGTCTTTTTGAATAGTTGGTCATGCCCTTTAGTTTGAAAAATGCTCCAACCACTTTTATGAGGATGATGGATGATATCCTATGACCTTTCACCAATAATTTTGTAGTGGTGTATCTGGATGACATCCTAATCTACAACAAGACTTGGGTGGAACACTTGCAGCATATTCAATAGGTTATGCACACCTTGGGACATCACAAACTATATGAAAAATTGGAAAAATGATCCTTAGGCATGGACATTGTCCATTACTTAGGATACATCATTGATAGGCATGGTGTCCATTTGGATCCAACCAAGATCCAAGTCATCCATGACTGACTAGCCCCAACCACACTCACTGAACTTCAAAGATTCTTGGGCATCATTGATTTCTATCGAAGGTTGGTGTTGGGATTCTCTCATAACGAATGGGAACTCAACCAAGTAACTAGGGGTGGAGGTAAGGAAATTTTTTTCTGGGGCCTCTCCCAACAACAACCCTTTGATGAATTGAAAAATCATTTTTACTCATCCCCAGTAATTTCATTACTAGACCTGTAACATCCATTTGATATCGAGACAGATGCTTCAGAATAAGTTGTGGGCATTGTTCTCACTCAGGACAACCACCCCATGGCATATCATAGTGATACACTATCAGATATTTTCTGTAAGTACCCTACTTATGAGAAATAAATGTACTCCATTGTGTAAGCCCACCGCTAGTGGAGACATTACATTCTTGGGAAAGAGACAGTCATCCACACTTATCACAATCCACTACAGTTCATGTAGACCCAAGGAAAATTGCAGAATGACTACCATTAGAAGTGGTCCACATAATTACAGTAGTTCCACATCAACACCAAGTATAAAAATGAAGTACCATCCAAGTTTTTGATTTCCTTAGTCGACGTCTAGTCACGACACTCACCGTGGTGCTAGAGTCTTTCGGCCACAAGACCTCTGGATGACCCCACCTCTACGCGACAAACCCTAACTTCTCCACCACCTACCAAATGTTGGGCGCCAACTCAGTGGTCACTAATTTCCATATTCAATATGGGTTGTTGTGTTGTTTAGTCCATCTCTATGTTCCATCAAGAAAGCGCATGGAGATGATTTGGGAATCTCACTACAATCAGGTGGCAAGACACTTTGGATTCGAAAAGACAATGGCAATGTTGCAGAAACATTTCTATTGGTTGAAACTTCGATGGGATGTCTACAAGTATATCAGGTCTTGCACCACTTGCGTTATTGCCAAACCGACCACTAAGAAACATGGCCTATACACCCCTCTTCCTACTCCTGACAGACCATGGGAATCCATCTCAATGGACTACATGTCGACCCTCCCATCCACCAAGAGGGGAAATGACTATGGTTTTGCAGTTGTTGATCTCTTTTCCATGATGGCAATTCTAGCCACCGAAAAGAAGAACATCGCAGTAGAATCCACTTCCAAGATATTCTTTGAACAATTATGGGTACATTTTGGGATCCCACAAACCATTATCTCATACCATGACAGTTGGTTTCTCAACACATTCTAGTCTAGCCTCTGGTCACTTCTGGATACCAAGCTCACCAAATCCACTTCCTTCCACCCTTAGAAAGATGGCCAAACTGACGCCGTGAATCGAATGATCATACATATCCTACACATGTACCACTCAAAACACCCCCACACATGGGATGAGAGTTTTCCCTATGTCTAGCATATCTACAACCGAGCCCTCCATAGAACAACTGGCCACAACTCCTTTCAAGTGGGGTTGGGATTCCAACCATTGGGCCCCATGGATGTTTCACTTCCCATGGTGACCACCTCGACTGGCTCATCCCTTGTTCCACCAGAAGCTAACAAACCCACCTGGTTCATTGAGCAGATCCATCACATCCACCAATAGGTTTGGGATATTCTACAGAAGTCTAATTCCAAGTACAAGCAACACCATGATCAACATTGGGTTCCACATAAGTTTCGGGTGGGAGACAAAGTTTGGTTGCATTTATAGAAAGAACGCATTACAGGTCCCCATCATAATATTCTACCACTCTGTTATGGGTTGTACACCATCACCAAGTTTGTCAATGAAAATGATTTTGAGCTCAACATTCCCCCTTTCCTTGGCCTACACCCAGTCTTCAACATGGCTCTCCTTCGACCATATTTCCCACCATTATTGGACACCTAAGAGACAGTACAAAATTTGAAATCAACATAGCTCAACCCTAACTCCATGCAAGAGGAATATAGTGATGATATTGTGGACACATACATCAAGGTCACTCGACAACAAAGGATCCATCTTTATCGAGTCATCAAAGTAGGGAAACTCCTTCACCAAGGCAAGTGGCTCACCTGGGTCCAAATTCAACAAAAATTTCCTCATATGATGGAGGAAATCAACGCAATGTAGACCATTTATTACTAAGGAGAGAGGATTGATCTAGGTGGATATTAGTGTCCATCGACCTTTTCCAACTTGCTCAAAACAATTTTCTGGCAATTTTGGGAATTTACTATTTTTAGCAGTTTTTAACTTCCAGGGCCATATTGAGGGCCTAAATGAATGTTTTTAGGGATATATATTCTCCATGAAATCCAAAGGCTCTAATTGAACCCCAAAATTAATCTCCTCAATGATACCTTTCCAATGGGCTATCGTGCGCCTAAAACAAAGATCATATGCAAAAGTTACGACCCCAGGAAGTTGATGTACTAACTTACCCAAATGGGGCCCACATGAATTTAGGCGCTTCATCTTCTAGGGTTAGGTTTTTGGATGAATAGGGTTTGTGGCATTCCTCTTTATTGAAAAAAGGCCTTCAGAGCCTCATTGTAATCATCTTCTTGCGAATGAGCGCAACCATCACATCTCTTCTCAAAGATAATCCACCACCATTACAACAAGATTGTTTTCTGCTGTGTTGGAACGCAATTCTAAACTTTTGATTTTTATATTCCTCATCTCATGAAAATACATATTTTCCAAATAAAGTTAAATTAGAAAATAACTTTTGAATTTTAAACCAAATTCATTTCTTGTTAATTAGTAATAAGGCGTGCATGATATCCGTCATTGATGAGTTTTCCGTTTTTGATTGAATGACCCTAATACCTTTGGAGTTTTGGTGACGCCTGAATTTTAAAGATTCAAATCCATAACGACCACTTCGGAGCTCCAAGCTTCAGGTATTTCAACCAGTCTTAACAATAATAACCCCAAATCCCCAAAACCCGAAGGAGTCCACTCACAAATTTTCATAAACCTTTTAAAAGATGCAAGTTGTGGCACACGTGTATCTTTTAATCCTTCCCTGAGTTGACACATAGAACCCACTTTTGACACTTTTGCTTGAAGATTCGTACGATTCCAAGACATGGCACCCCCCTTTTCTTGACACATCATCTAGAATGATGTCATCTAACACATCACTATAGAATATGATCCTTCGGAAATTTAACAAATGATGAATTCAGGAATCCCCAAAGTGTCAAAATGTTGAGGTGTTAAACCTTAATTAATTAAGTTAATCATGGTAAAAAGATAATTAATGACTTCGTAGTTCAGAGTTCATATGTGTATCATGTATCGTATCCTAAAATATATGAAGTTCGAATTTCCAAAATACTTAAAATTGAGTATGATTAATTAAAGCTTAAGATCGATTACTGGATAATTAATCACTTCGTTGTTTCAAGTTTTGGGAATTTCCTCTCGAGATACATTTAAAGTTCCTGAAGTCCAAACTCCCGAAACACTCGAAATTGACACACCTTTTTAAACATGATTAATTAAGTTTTTAAAAGTGATTATCTAGGGATTAACCTTCGTAGATAACATAGTTACCAACTTAATGAGAACTGTGATCTCAAAACCAGAACTCTAGCCCAAAAAACCTATATTTTTCCCCAAAAAACTATATTTTTCCCAAAAAAACATGAAAATCAATCCCCAAATCAAAAAGTGGTGCTACCGGTAGCACCATTTTTTCAAAGAGGGTCAAAATTACAACATTTTTCAAACATGACCTTCAAAACTCATACAATAGCTCATAAAACCGTCAAAACGACACCTAAATAAAAAAATGATGTTATCATTTTTTTTTCTTTTTTTTTTCAAAACGTTAAATTTATAGATATTTTGAAATAGTATTTTTAGTAGTTGATACCATTAAAACCAAAACCTCAAAATCAACCATCAAATTAAAAGGTACTACTACCGATAGAACCCATTTTAAATTTGGGTTATTAAAATGACATTTTTTTAAAGTGGTAATCAAAACCATTAAATCAACCCTTAAATGTTTACTTTTTAAATCTTAGTTTATCACTCCAAACACAACATA